>JAULCC010281927.1:0-12200 GCA_032358795.1 Nuttallia obscurata | reverse complement strand
CTATAGCACCCTTTTGATATTGAAATTACGTTTTAAAATGCTTTACACATCACTTCCCTATTTACATCTTGTGCCCTAACTGATTAGGGCTGACTACAGCAGCCAAATTTACTATCACGATAGTTATCGATAGTCAAAAGTACTATCACGATAGACTATCAATAGTTGACTTTACAATTGCCATACTATCATGATAGTTTTCTATAGTTTACATATTGTATATTTTCAATCAGTTTATTAAACATTTTTTGTTAATACCTGTAATAAACAGACAAACTATGAAAATGTTGATTTTTCAAACTTAAATATTTGATTTATTCCTGAACATATATTTCTAACTAACTAGATCTAAACTTAAATCACATCATTTTATTTTTTAGTTTCTTTAACTAAATGCAGTGGCTTATATTTATATATAATAAAATGTGCTAAACAATATGGCCCAAGATAGTTGTACTCCATCATTGATTCATTCATGATCATTGTTGTTTGTGTTACAGAACAGAACTGCAGGGTTGTCAATAACAATTTAGGAAACCGATTTCCAGTTAAAAATAACTGATTTTTTAGATAGATGATCCATAGGCACTTTTAAAAATTAAGGAAAAACTAACAGATTTTCTTCTGATTTTAAACGATGAATTCCATTGCCAATCTGTCAATAATGACAACCCTGGAACTGTGAGGTGTAATTCCCATCTAATAAGAAAAAAAGAAAAAAAGTATTTTTTAAAAATCAACTACTTTTATTTAACTATATATATATTCACATGTTTAATTAAAATAAGTAATCAAAACTGCTACATACTGTGTCACCAACTACTCTTACTAACTCTATCCGAACATAGATACAACGTATACCAATTGTTGTATAGGCAGGTGCTTGTTTGACCTTCGTCTAATAATTATCAAACTGATGCATTAAAATTGTTTTGAAGCATACAGAATGACAAAATACAATTTAATATTTCTTTTATCCAAATCTTTGCATATTTATGATAAAAGCGGCCGTTAAATACGTTTTTATCTGCAAAATATACCAAACATACTGGTTTCAGAAATCGGCCGTATTTGAAGCAAATTTCTGCCGAGAAAAACGAAGAATTTTCAGACACTGTCAGTTTATTTGATTATAAAAAAAACCTAATCAGATAAATTCTTTTTTCAAAATATATTTATTTCAAACAAATAAGTTGAGCTGTATCATGGAACTCGTTTGTTTCACTGAATATTGTTCGATTTAAAATAGGTGAAAGGTGAAATTCCCATTTATTTGAAATGGCTTCCATCATTTTCGGAGAATGCCGACTAATGAAGTTGTGATCTCTCACATTTGAAATGAAATGCGAAATTCAATTCAGTATCAATTTTCAATATCTTTACATCATTTTATAGCTAAACAATTTCTTACAATAATATATTTTTTGGCAATAGGAAATAAACTTCAACCCGCAAAGACAACTATCGGAAAAGTCCATAGCTCTCTCAACTATTTTCAATAAATTGTTGCAGTGCTATCTTCACCTATTTTGCCCTTTTTTAATGTTCTCTGAACATTTGTAAAGTACTGCAGCATTATTTGGAAACCTTCACAAAAACAGAAGTTGAGCAATGGATATGGAAACATAAATCCAGTTTAAAGAAATATGTTTTACTACAAATATTTATATTATCATGTCTCGAGTCTTTTCATAAGCGATATGTTGTCAGTTGTTCATCTTAATTCTTGAACACCAACATCATTTCAACCAAAGTTTATTTTGAAATGTGATGACAAACATGAAGAAAATTAAACACAAGATAAGTTATCTTTCCTTAATTACTCTTTACAGAAGGGCACTGAAAAAAATATCTGTTAACATTGACTTTAAACTCACTTTTATTCTAAGATTTATCTTTCATTGAGCAATAAGCAAAATTGCACTGACCATGTCTGTTGGCCTATATGAACAGAAATAATGTTGCTGTTAGCAAATTACTACTAAGAGGGTATTAAAAAGGAAGTTTAAGTCTTCTTCTCGTGTAAAAACGTCGTCAAAATATCCTAATTAGGTCATGTTTCACCGTAATCTATTGACCGCCATGACGTCATATCTAACGTCAACGCCTTCGCAACAATTTGCAAAACACAAGCGTTCAACTCAAACTATTCATCTAAAATCAAAGGAGAGTATAATAATGAATCCAACTTCATGTTTCCATCTAGTTTCTTCTCAAATAATCACAACCAAACTAAATCATCATCACTCTTTGTCTCAAATAACTTCAGCAAAGTTTTCGTACAAATTAGGTCAACGGATGGCACATGCGCCATTCACAAATTAAGTCCTTTAACGATCAAGTTAATTTGAAATATTCATCATTTCATGTACACAGTGACCTGAAAATTATAGCTCAATGTTCCCTTTTTATAAATAAACACATCTTCTTTACCTTTTCGTTGAATTTTTGTCCGGTGCTTATTGACATCGGCTGAGCCGTTTCGTCTTGCGCAAAATGGCGGACTTCTAAGAGCTTACATCCGGGTGTTGTTCGTCTCGATTATCCCCCTTTCCACTGGGTTTGCGACGATTGTTGGCTTGCATGTAAAGAAGCACGGAGACACAAATAAACATTAGCTATGCCGATGTGGGGCTAAAGAATCACCAATCTGACCGAAGTACACGATCTTCTTAAAATGATGTGCAGCGTATATAGAGCAAATGTACGTTATAACAGGAATATAGAATTCTACATTCCTGTTTATATAGACAGATTGAAGAATTACGGACATTTTGCCTTCTTATTGGACGCCTTTTTCTTTATTCAGTTTGTCATATCTCTGAAAATAAATCAACTCATATCACAAGTTAAAACAAGTTAAATTCTTGTATATTTATATAATTCTGTGCTCATATATAGCCTAGATGTGAATTTGAATTGTTTTTGCCTAGATCTTTATTCATATAAGCTCGATCATGTGTAAAGTATATGTACGTGGCTTGTATAAACTGCGCCCACATTTGTTAACTTATAGTATCTAATTATATTGTGATAATCGAATTTTATATAGTAAGTAATATCACATTATCAATATTGTTAGTCTAGTTGCAGTCACAGTTTGACACCAACATTATATAGAGCGGGGTAGGGGGTGTACATATATAGCAGCTGTTCAGAGGCTAATTATATATACTAGTGACAACACATTGGCGTCAAATGCCCCAAAATAAACCATAAGAATCAAATTATGCCAAAATGCACCGTTTAATGCCTTCAGTGCAAACACAGTATATAAGTCAAATATCTTTTTTTCTCAGTAGCTGATATTACACCAGAACAATTATAGTTAAATACTGTATAGTGTAATGCAAATGTTGGTAAAATGAATGTTTTTTTTCCATTTTGAATAATTATTGACGCAAGTAAATTTATCTTGGATTTGATTTTTTTAGTAAGTCAGTTTCGGAAAAAATGTGTAAAACTATTTATATTTTACATATATCAAATTTGCTTGTATAATAACGGAGCGTCATTATTTTCCAAAATTATAAAAAAAACCCATCTCAACCAAAATATAATGGAACGTAGTGAATCTTGATCGTGGCAAATGTAGCGCTCTGACAAAACTCTAAATTGGAACTATTAAAATATTTAATTTTTAAAATATAAATATGGGTCAATAAAGCACTAAAACATTAGCATTTTGATTAGCAGTCAATACTTAGATATACGTACAGTGTTATTGTTTTCAATATCGTGATGTGTAATATCCGTATGTTATATTTCTTGTCTTAGAATGTGCATTTGTTTGTTGTAATTCACTTATATGTATGAAATTAGTTTGATTTGATGATGTCCATAGATCAAACAGAAACAGAGATTATCTATCTTGCTTGTTCTATCTATCTGTCTGTCTGTCCACCGATCGACCTACCGACCGAATCATCAATTTATCAACTATTTATCGGGTCATACTATAAGTCAATAACTACAAATATACATCTGTAACTCTTACATAGATCTACATACAAACACATTTTTAACCCATAGTAATAAATCACCCACAGTTCTAGCTGTTTTATCCCATTGTGTGAAAGTCACAGAATCTTTATCGAGCTTACCAAAACCTCTTTTGAAATCATGACATTGTTATTGTTAAAACTCCTTTGGTTTTGTTGTTTGCTTGTTGATTTAATAACCAGGAAGAGAAGTGTGTCGTTGGGGTTTATTTGGTGTTTTGTTGTTGTTGTTATGTGTGTGTGTTTGTGTTTGTGTGTGGTGGTGGTGGGGGGGGGGGGTGAACAATGGATTGGCTGAAGATATGTGTTTGTTTTGGCAACTGACTCCCCTTCTTTTTCAAGGCCGATCAACCATCTCCACATTAACATGACATATTACGTAGTCTTGGTGAAGTATATGGTGTGTCCTGATACTGCGACCTTTGACTTGATTATCAAACGCTTTAAAACCCTCAGTTCTAGGCACATAGAGATATTCTGTAAGTTTTTGTGTTCAAGCTTTTACTTGATTGAGAATTTTAACATGTTGTATTTCTATTCTTTCTGACGCCTCTTACAAAATACCTGATAGTCCACATTGCACACAAAACAGCATATGTGTGTTCATTGTTGTTTCATAACAGTTACACAAGCATATATAAACATTACGACGGACAAAGGCAAAATGGTTTAGCCACAAGTTATAACTACATTTGTAACGACCAGCCCCTTCGCCGGTATCGAATTGGATAGGTCATGATTTACGGAGTTATTTAGACACATTACCTGTCAACAACAAACAAAGATACTTGAATTAATAGCATTCAAAAGTTGTATCTCTAACACGCATCTATGTAAACTAATGGCTACCTTTTATATAACATTGTAAAATACGTATAAATAGATATGTGAATTAGATCAGCACTATTTTGATACACAATTTATATACGGGCAATTTACACTCGATCAAACCTATACATATAGATATGCGAATTAGAAAAGCACTATTTTAATACCCAATTTATATACAGGCAATTTACACTCCACTTAACTTACAGGCCATTAACACGTTTGTTTATGTAATGTTATAGGTATAAATACGCGAAATAGGGCTAATATTCGATTTTTAAAGTATTTTCTTTACGGGGACCTCTGTTTGGCCTATATCATAATATGAAGCTTTGGTTTAAGCATATTTATTCAGTTAAGTTACATAATATACAATCAAAAGCACAATAAATTTTAGGATTAGGAAACAAGCTATGAATAACTTATATAAACCCATCTCCTTTGGCATATCAAGCTTTAGTAATAAGTTTAATTTTAAGTGATTTTTAATCAAACACACACTTCATTCAGATGAAAGGTTACATTTGAAAGATTAAAAGAGGCCGTATATATTCTAAAATTGCATAAAAGCTGATAAGTTTAAGTTTTTCAAGTTTTTATTCATGTCAATCCATTGGACCAACGGCCCCTATGAGGAAATGTACACACATGTACAAATACAGACAGCCATATGACTGACATCATACACACAAAAATAAAAAATATATATACTATATGACAGTCTTACAATAGCAACATATCAGATACCTTAACTTATTAATATACGTAATAAATGAAAAAAAACGACTATTCAACTGAGACAATATCACGTTTACAATGACCGTAGATATAAAATAAAGTATTAAATGATCAGATGGTATTAGTTTTAAACTGGTAAGGATACAAATGCACGTAAAATGAATAAATAAGGGCGCTGTGGAGTAGTGGATATGGTATCCGCCTTGCGTTCAGGAGGTTGCGGTTTCGAGCCCCGAAGGGGGCCTTTCTCCTGACCTTCATTTGTTGACACCAAGTATTGGTTCTACCCAGGAAACGGAGTCGAAAGTGTTTCTACAAGCCATAGGCGTTCAACTTAATCGAGCTTACATAAATAAGTTTAAACTAAACCGAAATCCAAGTTTAAACCCGTTGTCCGCAGATCGGTTTGATCTCTACACCATACCGAAGGTCTCCTTATTTCTGAAGCGTTTGAAGTACGACGCTCAAGTACCAATATGTTTGACATTTGTATATGTTTGTCTTTATTTATAGATCAAAATCACTGAACATAAAAGCTGAAGAAGGAAGTAAGAGAAAATAGCTCACACGTCAGTAATATGTATATGAAAACATTGCTTTTCATGTATTATTATGTTATTTATGTTGACTGTTATCATGTATCACAACTTTCCGTACACTTATGTTATGTGCATGGAATTTACTTTGTCACTATATAGCTTATGTCAGCGACAAACAGTTGATAAATTGTGATGATCAGTTTATTCAGAAAGTTTACACTAACCAACTGATCCAATCTGATTAATGTACATCTCCCCAATATGCACTATACTATTTATATATACACACGCCTTTCAGAAGATGAAGTGCATTTCTCCTCATTATCTCAGTATTTTATACGCTACGCCTTTCAGAAGATAAAGTACATCTCTTCATTATACAATACCCCTTTCTGGAGATTCCTCCATGAGTAGTCATGCGGAGAAGGAATATTCCACCCAAGGGTCAGAAATCTAAAGAGGGACGAGGCTTTGGCGAATCCCTTCGTAGATATTTGATCCCGAGGGTGGGATATTCCTTTCCTACATGACTAAACGAATGGTGGATTATTTCTCTCTAATCAACACTCATTTACTTATTTATAAAGTAGCAAATCACGTGACTTGTAAGATAGGTTTATCTGACAATGGCAACATTCCTATCTTCCATGGACAGAAATGGGAGAAAACTACAACCCCTGATTATACGGTAGATAAAGTAAATCTAAATATATGCGATACGCGTTTCAGAATATAAAGTCCATGTCTTAATTATACGTTACGCCTTTCAGAAAATAAAGCCATACTGCTGTTACTGCTGAAATCTACCAACAGTGACAGCAGTAATTATTGCTGTTATTACACTTCTGCTAACTTCACATAGGGTTTGACTGCTGTTACTGCTATTATTGCTCAACTGCCAACTTAACTTCTATTCTCCTAACCACACACACCTCACTTAATTCTCCTTGCCACATTCCACTGCTTACTTCTTCTTACCAATTCTCCTTTATAACATACAGCTCACATAATTTCTTCTTATCATATACAGCTTATAATATTCATTTTATCACATACATATAACTTTTCTCCAAACCACACGCAGCTCACTGAATTCTCCTTACCACACATAGCTCATTGAATTATCCTTTCCCCATACAACTATCTAAAACCTCCTTACCACATATTGCTTACTATTCTCCTAACACATTCAGCTCACCAAAGTTTCCTTTCCCCATACAGCTATAAAAAAATCTCATACTCTCCTCACCGCAAAAAAAACTAACAATAATCCCTCACCACATACTGCTAACTATTCTCCTAACCACATAAGCTCACTTTTTTCCTTTCTAGATACAACTCACTTTGCTTCTTATCACACATATCTGCTTACTTTTCTCCTTACCACTAACAGCTAACAATATTCTCCTTATCACATACATATTACTTTTCTCCTACCCACACGCAGCTCACTGAATTCTCCATAAAACAGACAACTTGCTAAATTATCCTTACCACATACAGCTCACTAAATTCTACTTACCACATACAGCTTACTAGATTATCATTACCAAACATAGCTAACTGAATTCTCCTTACCACACACAACTCAATAAATTATCTTTACCGTATCTTACCATATACAGCTATCAAACCCTCCTTTCCATATACTGCTAACTGTTCTCCTTACCACACACAGCTCACTAAATTATCCTTACCACATACAGCTCACTAAATTCTCCTTACCACAAACAACTTACTAGATTATCATTACCAAACACAGCTAACTGAATTCTCCTTAACACACACAACTCAATAAATTATCCTTATCGTATACAGCTATCAAAATCTCCTTACCACATACTGCTAACTGTTCTCCTTACCACTTACAGCTCACTTAATTTTCCTTATCACAAACTTCTAACTATTCTCCTCACCACATACAACTAACAATTTTTTCCTTACACATACATCAACGACTTCAATCTGTGTAGGAATAACTGGTCATCTAGCGTGAAACAGATTATTACGGACATCGGTTTCCATGATATGTTTACCGCTAGACAGTCAGTTTCTTTACAAGATGTTTCGAAATCAGTTAGAACTTTCTATCAAGGAAAATGGTTACGTGACTTTAACTCAATGTCAAAACTTAGAACATACGCATTGTATAAATACACCGTTATCTGTGATAATTATGTAAATCTTAACTTACAAAAACACGAGCGATCATTATTGTGTCAGTTACGACTAGGTATTTTCCTTTTGCGGGTAGAGACTGGACGATATACAGGAGAGCAACCATATGCAAGAATCTGTAGATTTTGTGACTCAAATGTGGTGAAAAATGAATTCGATTTTGTAACTGAATGTCCACACTACCGTAATATCAGAGCATCAACACTGAGAGACATATTAAAGATGGTGTTGTACAACTATCATCGCAAGACAAACTTTTATATATACTCAAATACTGCCCTAGGATTATCTCAAAATTTATTGTTCGTGCGTACAGGCACAGACGAACATCACTATACCGATGCTAGTACTATAAAATGATTTAGACCAGGTGACATATAGGCCCAGTGGGCTGGGTGCTTTTCTGTTGTATATATGTATAGATGTATTATTGTTGATATAATAAAAACATTACTTACTTACATCTCTCTTTTCTACTTACCACACCTATATCTCTTTTTTCCTAGCCACATACAACTCACTTTATTTTCCTTACCACATGCAGCTTACTATTTTTCTTTCCACACACGACTTACTTTTCTCCTGTAACGGCGAGGTAGGTATACAGCTGCTTGAAACCAGCCTCGCAGGGGAGGTAGCTTTTACAGCGACGTGGTTTAGCACTCTGCCAAATTTTGAAGTTAAGCAAAATTTATCGCGGTCAGTAGCCTTGTTTCTAATCCCGGTAGCGGAGATTTGTTACAAAAATTGGTGGCAGCGGTGGGATAATGACAAATACCGGACTGGATTTGCCTTACCCATGGAGTAAACTCAGTTGACAATGCAAGCATGATTTGCAACATTTTATTTTAAAAAGATTTTTAAATCAATTAGCGTAATTGAATATCAGCTTATCTAATTTATATTATGATTCATAATGCTTTTTTGATATTTAAAGACACATTATTACATAAATGCGAAAATGTTATGATTTTTTCTCCGTGAGTTACCAGTGGTGAATTCGAATAGAACTAAACTAAGCAAGTGTGATTTTTATCAAATAACTACGTGTAAACATCACACCCTGATAATATCTTTCATATTTATTGGAACTGGTTATAAAGAGTATATTCACATTTAATAGTGTCCATGGTATCCTTGTCCATAAGCCACTAGGTAAAACACATAATAAAAACCACTAACCATTTATACCTAAATCAACCAAGTGGTCTTCGTAAGTAATTTATCCATTTATATCAATTAAAAGGTCTTCATAAGTAGTTTGACCATATATACCTATCAAGAGGTCTTCATAAGTAGTTTTACCATTTATATCTATGAAGGAATCTTCATTAATAGTTAAACCATTTTACCTTTCAAGAGGTCTTCATTAGTTGTTTAACCTTAATAAAGTTAAAAAAAGATCACTTATTTCAGAGTAGGCTAAAACAATAAAATTCCTTCATGTAAACTTGTATCTTGGTCAAACCACCTGCTGCCACGTGACCAAAGTCGTAATTAAGGTTAATATAAGAACGGTTCTAATCATATAGGTAAATAAATGTATTGTCAATAACTATATAAATTTGAAATTTTAATCCAATGAATATATCCATTCAGAGAAAAGCATAAACATTGCTCTAAACCTCCATCCGAGGAAATGGTAATGCTAATTTGCATATCACCATATACGTTCATCGAACGTTTTACTTCCATATCGTATAACGCTACTTTGGCTTATGCAAAGTACTTCCTGATGACAAAATATCGATCTGCGAAAACTTGGAGATGATTTAAGTCAATATTAGAAACTGGCATTATTAAATCTCATGAGTAATGATCAAGGTGATTCATGTAGTTACATGTTATCTAATAGCATTGTAGGAAGACGCTGCTGCATGCATATTTGAGCTCTATATTCCAAGCATTAATTAAGAAAAGTCGATTGCTTGGCTAAATTCAGAAGGTGTTGTTTACTAAGAACAGTTTTAGATAATTGAAGTATTAGCTTCTCTGTTTGAGAAGTCTTTCATTTCCGTTGATTTTTAAGTGAGTGAGTGAGTGAAATGGGGTTTTACGGCACGTCAGCACACAAAGGCTATATTGCGCCGAAAAAATATAATTATGAAAATACAAAAAAACATTATACTATCAACGAGTATTGTAAATAATATTGATCTACATTTTCATAATAGTGTAAAGGTTAAATATAAAACTATAGATTTTCAAGATAAAAAGGGAAACTATGCTGATAGAAAGCCACTGATTTCAGGTGGATGAATAAAATTTTCGCGACAGCTGTATTAAGCACACTGTCGCTAATAGTCTAGATAGAAAGAAGATAATGACTGTAATGGGGTCAACACTGTTTAAATTTTTATTCAAGTTCCTTAAAAAATATCAAAATTCTTATTGAATTAAGATTGAATATACTGAAAAGATTTAATGATTAACAGTGACTTCACATTTATCGATTAAAACGTCAGTTTGCCACGTTATACAGTCAATTTTGCTTTTGCTCAACCTCGTGTGTTATAAAGTTTCTGCATATGATCACGTTAAAAATACAAAGAGCTTTTGCACAGATTCATATTTTGTAAATGGCTTTGCTCATAGTCTTTTGATACATAGAGCTTTTGAACATAGTCATATTTAAAACATAGAGCTTTTGCTGAAAGTCATTTAATATATAAATGTTTTGCACATAATCATGTTTTAAACATAGATGTTTTTCTTATTGTCCTTTAATATAGAGCTCTCGCACATATTCATGTTTAAAACATGGATTTTTTGCGCAAATAATTAAGTATAAAGAGCTTTGCACAAAGTCATGTTTAAAACATGGAGGTTTTGCTAATAGTCATTAAATATAAAGAGCTTTAGAACACAGTCATCTTATAAAATAGACCTTTTGCTCATAGTCATGTAATAATATTAAGCTTTTGCACATAGTCATATTTCATATCAAGAGGTTTTTCTCATAGTCATATTCTATACATATAGCTTATGTTCATAGTCTTATTTATATATATTGCTTTTGCTCATTGTCACGACTTATAAATATAGCTTTTGCTCATAGTTATGTTTATACATAGAACTTTTGCTAATAGTCATTTAATCTATAGAGGTTTTGCACACAGTCATATTTAAGACATAAGCTTTTGCTCATATTCGTTTAATATACAGGGGATTTTTTTATCATAGTCATATATTTTTGAAAGAACTTATGCTCATAGTCATATTTTCTTTAATACAGAAGGTTTGCTCATAGTAATGATTTACATAGAACTTTTGCTCATAGTCATATTTTCTTTAACATAGACCTTTTGATCATAGTCATGTTTTATACATATATGTTTTGTTCATAGTAATGTTTTATAAAGATTTTGCTCATGGTCATATCTCATGCATATAACTTTTGCTCATAGTAATGTTTTATACATAGAGCTATTTGCTCATAATCATATCTTACACTCAAATAGCTTCTGCTAATAGTTATTTTATATACATGGATTTTCTGCACGTAGTCATATTTTATACATAAAGGTTTTGCACATAGTCATATCTCAAATATATGTGTTTTTGCTCATAGTCAGTTATTATACAAAGAGTGTTTTTTTTCATCAAAGTCATGTATTATTTATAGAGCCTTTGTTCATAGTCATGCTTGTTACATAGAACTTGTGCTAATAGTCATGGTTTAAGCATAGAAGTTTTGCTCATTGTCCAGTCTTAACCATAATTAGCTTTTGCTCATAGTTATTTTTAATATATGGAATTTTTTTGCACATAGTGTTATTCTATACATAGAGGTTTTGCATAGATTCATAATTAATATATGTGCTTTTGCTCAAAGTCATATGTTATGTATAGAATTATTGATCATATAAAGTCATGTATTATTTAAAGAGCTTTTGCCCATAGTCATGTTTAATAC
>JAULCC010281816.1:0-12201 GCA_032358795.1 Nuttallia obscurata | reverse complement strand
AATATACAGTAAGTGTTTATTAGTGATAGCTGCAAATATTTACAGTTTTAACACCTTCAATTAAATCTATATTATTAAGGTTATTAATTTGATTAATTATCTTGATACATTACCTACAGATGGAGGTTTGTCCCATAAATAGGACTGGTGTTATATGTATAATTACATTTATACAGTACTAATAAGTATTATCACACTTCAAATATACAGTAAGTGTTTATTAGTGATAGCTGCAAATATTTACAGTTTTAACACCTTCAATTAAATCTATATTATTATGGTTATTAATTTGATTGATTATCTTGATACATTACATTCAATTAAAATAAATCTATATATGAATAAAAGTAGTATTGCCAGTTAATATGTATTCCCAAAGTAGCTCCTTCTATTTCATTAAAAACATTGTTGCTACTGACCAGAAATCAAAGTGACAGATACTTCAGCTGCTTCCTACACCCAGTGATGTTTAAGTCATGTGACTTTTTTCATGTAAATAAAGTTCTAGTTATTAAGCCGATCCAGGAACAGATAAAGGGTCCTTATATAAGCATGAAGTTTGTCACAATCGTTAACTTAATTATGTTGTTATGTTTGAGATAATTAGGTCTTTAATGATAAAAAAAATTCAAACCAGAATTACTTCGTTTTCATTCCTTACCCCATATGTTTGAATAAAATGCAAAAAAAATAACATACAGTTTATAGGATATCAAGAAAAAAATGAAATCCTCGAAATCTAAGACTTCAGTTATAAGCTAATGCTATTACTACAGAAAATATAAGAACCCTACCAGATTAATGAAATGTCACAAAACAACTATGCCTGGTTGAATACACAAATGTATTTCACTTATATACTGACAAGGAGTCGGTCCTCATCTGGATATTACATGTAGCCTTTTCTTTAAGTGATTTCTTGGGATATCGTGTTGATGCAGATTATCTTTTCATGCATGGCTGCATGCACACATGACTGTCATGATGATGAGATTGTGAAGCATGACATTATGAGATTGTAGCTACTGAAACTTTACAAACTACAATATCAAAATACTTTTTCAAGATCACCGTTTTCAAAAAACATCTCTTAACCATACTGCAACATACTTTAATAAAGTTAAAATTACATATTTGCCTAAAGCTGTTCACATAGTATACTTGTATCTAGCATGAGAAATCCAAATCGTGCATAGTACTTTGTTTACTTCTTCTAGCCGGAAGGGAATAATAATGTTTTATAATGTTGATACAACTTTAAAGAAGATATTTAAAACGAAAAAGGGTTATGGATAAAACAGTTTCTTTTTCTCGATTTCCGCGCAGTCGTATCTATTTGGCACATACAGCAAGAGATACAGCAATCGAGAGCAGGATGCCACCTAAGAAATGACAGACGTTGTCAACATTGACGGACATCACGATAAATAAAAGACTCATAGACAAAATAAATTATTACACACTTAAACTACTCTCTCTCTCTCTTATTCTTTCGCTGACTGCACTTATGGGAGATTAATCAGGATCTATACTGTTCGCAAAATGGATAAAAGTCACGGAGTAAAGGTTACACACTTTATACAATTGATTACAATATTTCTGTTTCTGTTATCAATATAATCCCTGAAAATATAACGACAGTTTAATCATTCAGTTATCTCTGACAAAGAAGTAAACAGTGTAGATCATAACAGACTGCATGTCTTGATCTACATTGGTTCTCAATGGGATATAAGCTATCAGCTCGTCTTACTTATAGCATGTGGTATGTTAATTGATATTATCACATTTTTTTTTCTTTCTTTGTTATGCAACTGCCATTGTTTCAACTCATTACTGTACATACAGATATGATAATATGTGGTTCTGGAGAGGGCCGTAACTAATTTTGTATAACGTGCCCCATCGATCTATTTGCAAATGTTTTAAATTTGTATATCTTATATTGTCATCAATTTAAATGTGAATGTAACATTGGCAATAAAATAGAGCCGGGCATATACGCACGTACATGTTTTCTACATACCAAATATTTAAATATAAAAAAATAACTCCAAAGAGGCTGCTGTGGGTTAGGTAGTTTGCGTGTAACATTAGGTTAATCGATCTCATCTAAATTAGATAGATCTATCTAAGTTCTGGGAAAATATCAAACATTTGGGCTTGTAGTAATTTTCAACTTTATGGTACTCCAACCTAGGCAATAACTATTCATTTTTTTTTTATCTGAGCTTTAATAAGTCTTTTTTACGAAGGGAAAAAAGTGAATTTATTCATCTGCATGTTGATTACGAATCTGTCTCTCACTGTCTCGCTGTCTCTCTCTCTCTCTGTAATATATTAATTGTGTTATTCCCAAGTCATGTGTTTGCAAATAATTCATATTTTCAATATATTGTAATACTTCAGTATTTGCTGTATTTCTCTGCACAAACCAGTTCGTCTTTAACACTGCATGATATTTATGTTTAACTAATATGTTAAAGAGACATCCAACATACCACATATAAGTAACAAACATTTTACATATATAGTCTTCAATGACGGCCAAAAATATATATATATATTAGTGAAATTGTTATTGAATGTAATCTGTTGTGAGCTCTTACGAGTAATGGTGGTTGTATGTAATTAATGTATACGTGCAATGAAATAAGTATTATATCGTTTAACCTCTAAATTGTAAAGTAATCAATTAAAGTTTTATAGAATTAAATTGAATTGTACAATCTTGCACGTTATACAGGTTTCATTTAATATGCACATCAAGGTCGACCTTAGCAATTTTATACTTCCCATTTTTCATATTGGTTGCTTAATTATTTAACTTGCATTAAGCATGTCTGACTCGATTTTAATAGTAATTATACACATAACTATATATTTGGATATTCCTTAATTAATTAGTATTTTTGGGAGCACAAAATTGTACAATGATTTAGTTCAAAATCAATATTGAATTACCACTAAGCTTTCACGTGGATCTTACTTTCTGACTAAAACAAAGATACACGTACTTTCTTTAATTTTGATAATAAGATTTATAATGAATGATTTTTTTTTATCTATCTTTTTTTGTAATTTTACAATTTTTTTTGTTTATTTTTTTTTAAATTAAAAAAAAACAAACTTTATTGTAATTCATCTTATAATCCATCGCGTTTCTGATTACGCGGTTAGGAATTAAGGGGTTCTCCCTCCAACTACTTGACACAAAGTGTTGTAATAAATCGTAATAAAAATAGCAGGGTTATTCTTCCGGCATAGTAAGACTGTTTGCATGTTTCAAGCTTCAAGTTAATTTAATTATTCAGGCATGGCATATCTAACTATAAAATATGACAATGAAGACAATTAATTACTTTTACGGAATCCTTCAGATGAACACAGAGGTTAACAACAACAAATTAAACCAGGTTTATTATTTTTCTTTATTTACAATATTCATGAGAATTATGTAAAGGAAAATGTATTTTTAAAATGATTTGATGATTGAAATGATATTATGTCTCATACTCCTATGTTTATGAATAGAATGTTGTTTTTCTTTTTTCAAAATGCACACTGCATGAAAATTTAATATAATTAAGCATAGGAATAGGCACATTTGGTTAACGTGAAGCATAATCTGACGAAGTTCTGACAAATGAGATGACTACACTATCGAGACAAATAAAGAAGAAAATGGATAGAAAAACAGATAAAACTACACACTGCACAGTGAAGATTCTATTTTTAAATCCTGAACACACATTTTAAGGTTTGATAGTTAGAGTTGCTTCCCTTCCTCCGCATGGCGCCATTTAATCAGTTCGCTAACACTTCTTTACATTTTGTACAATTCAGTCAGCTGTTTTATACAGTAAACAAACATCATTATTGTAGCTTCAGGAACAAATACAAAATTTACTTCCCACCATTTTGAGGAAGCTTTCACGCTACCCCGCGGGATGTCGATGATACTACACGAACATTCGATATGTGTCGTCCTCCTGGAAAAGATGTCTTATCATCAGAAACATGTTAGAATGACTTAATTAAAGACCAAACCAAAACAAAACAACAAATAAACAAAACCAAAACCAAATATATCTGCCTGTGATTTACTCTAAAAGTTACGTAATTACACTTCAGAACTGATATTGCTGTTTGGTTACTTAAAAACAAAAACGATTTGATTTCGATTCGAAAGTTGGTACTTCGTCTTGATTTCGAATATAAAATGAAATCAACAATAATACGTTGACACAAACGTGAAGTTTTCGTATGACTATTCGCTTGGAATAAAAACACACCAGACGAGAGGAGTGTACAAATCATTATTCATAATACCATGGCACGAATACAGATAATGATAAACAAACATTCCAGGACTCGCAGACAGACCATGAGTAAATGACATGAAAACAAGACTAAACCACTCGTAATTCTCTAAGCGTACGCCTTTATACAGTAATAAAATCGTAATAAAAGGGTATGGTGAATTGAATAACAGTCCCATTTTCAAGAATTATGATATTAATACGTATTTTTCCACATGAACAGTATTTATATGTTGACTAGTGATATGTTATTTCCAGATTTAGATTATCTGCATATTGCTTGCGAATCCAAAATGAACGTTATACTAGGAATATATTGCCTAGAAACGAGCGTTTATAGCTGTATCGTGATTTAACATGTATTGAATATCTGCATATTTAATTTTGGTGTGCAGAATAAAGATCTACAAATTGTATTACCAAAGACCATCATTGTCTAAACTATTTGATTTACATAATTCTAGAAAAGGGATTTTTTACACTTGTCAAAATGCATATGGATGTTTTAGAGAACAGAAGTAAATGAAAATCCAAGAATTTGCTTTTGTTTTAGGTAAAGTTATGATAGGGCAAACTTCTTTCTGCTTCAAAATTAGACCAAATCATAGATTATTTTTATTCTTGACGGATTATTGAAAACATATACTGAATCGGTCAACATTCGTGGCATCGTAAAATATTATATCAACATCTAACAGATACAGTGACGTACTCAAGACTAAATACATGACATGATAAGGAAACCATGATTTCGAAATTCTCTTTGTCCTATTAGACCCAACATCATGGAATCTACTGTAGCTTCAACATTATGGCCCAAGGATAACAACATAAACAACTGAAACAAGTCTACAGTTACGTGTAACGTCTGCACGTACTGCAGCAAGCTTCTTCAACATCATCATCACAATACAATTTACACCAAAATATAAGCTAGATTCCTCGCTAAAGTGTTTAAACGACTCTATCATATTGAAACAACTGCTCCACCCAATAATCTAGAATCCTTGTCCCACGTTATACAAGTTTACAGACCATCGGTCATTTTAAATGATGCTATATGTGCTAATTAAAACTACTAGTCTAATCCGCCAATGCTCACAGTAAATTATTGTTGATTAGTGTATGTTGGTTGAATACCGCATTGTCAGTCGTCTTTATCAAAACATGTTTTTGTCATTATTATTACACTTATAGTTTAGAGAATAAATCACACCGATGGATATATCTTCTACACAATATTACACCCACATATCTTGAAATAACAAATAATATCCACTTTGAGTATGACATTTGTAATGTTTGATTCCGGTATTTGAAAGGCTGAGACGAAAACTGATGAGCCCGATTTCAATATTTATGACTGATTTGATGTGTATAGTGACTTATGTCTATATCAAAACATTCCAAAGCGTAAGCGGTAGAATGTTTAGCAATGCACTCAAGTAATATTATTACAAGGAAAACCAAAAGGATTGTGAAAGTGGCTTTTGCCATCTACATCTACCACCAGCTACACACAATAATACACTGGAACATGTCTTCAAACTTGATATATACCAACACAGTTCAAAGACATCTTTAATGGTTATTGGATCTACATAAAGCGACATCGTTTCTTTACCAAATGAACTTACTACGATTTCGATTATCTAACTGCTTGAATAAATTCATGTACAGAAGAGTTTGGTTAACTCTCATAGGAGCAGCCACAAAACTATGGTATATACATATGAGCACTGCAAATGCTATTATATACCACAGCCGATTAAACCAGAACATTGCTGAATTGAGCATAATTGGTCTGGTTTTCCGACTTTATCCAGTTTAAAGAAACTGTTCTGATAGTAAGTGCTGGAGTACAGTCTACTGTATTCGTGTGATTCAGCTTTGGCGTCGAAAACTACTTGATGAATGTGATAAGTAAAGGAATGTAGTAAACATAGAATTGGAACCTATTTCGAATTTCAACAATTACGTTAAATTATTTGCATTTGAACCACCATAAATGTTTATGCACTCTACTGACACACTTATAGATGGACATGTTTTATTGTTTATTTTGAACAGCTAAGCTCTTACTTTAAATAAAAAAACACTTCAAGACATTCCATAAATCATAGATTCTTTCAGTAATTTTGTTTTTACTATGTTTCGCAGCAATAATATGTGCCTAGTTAAGAAATGTTAATATAAGTAGTAAGGAAAACGCATGAAAACATTGTGTTGCAACAGCCTACACTTCTAGGATCTGGACTATGGAATATATTGTCAGTATCTTAACGTTTCGCGAAAATGTACTCATATTACTATTTACTCGTATACTCATGTCAGAATAGTTTAAATGTATTACACATATAGCGTTCTAAATATAGCCAAGAGGTTTTTATATAAATAAACGGCAGAAGTATTTTTTAGAAAATGAAGTCCTTTATCAGAAAATAAAAAATAGATATAGTAATGCGTAATTTGAAGTTGTCAGTGAATTTAATTATTGTTTTTAATTCTATCAGATCGTTTATACACAACCAGGAAAATTTAATTGGGAAGGCATTAAAGTTTAAAACAAAATGGGTGTGATAAAATGTAACTTTAAGATGGAGCATTTAGTACACTGCCGATGGTTGAATGTTTTTGTTGGTTCTTTATAAGGATACTCCTGCAGAAATTTGGAGCCCAATTTTCCGTTAACTAATTCATCAATGTTTTGTAAAAATAATTCATAATGTTGGCACTTCTAAAGTGGGAGTTTATGGTGAATTAGGTTGATATCCTTAATATATTTGTCTTAATATGGTACATAAATATATAAACAAATATCCTTTTGAAGCACCTGGTCAAAGTAAATTGTTGCGTAGAATAAGTAATGCAGAGTTTAAGGTTGAGAAAGAAACTTATTCATACATTGATTAAAAGGTAGGAACTGTCCTGCAATAACAAATTATTTCTTTTAACAGTAAAAAACTATTCTACAATTAGCAAATAGTATATTGCCATAAGCAAATTGTGTTTTCCCGAGCGCTTTCGACTACAACGTCTTCATCAGGGCAGTTCTGGCTACACATTGAACACGATCTATTGTGGTAATGTCGGTGTAGAAATATTAGTTTTCAACGCCAACATTAGGACATTGTTTCAAACACTATCAAAAGGGCCTAATCTGAATTAGCTGTGTCTTAAAGGCATTAATCAGCATTGTTTATTCCGTTGGGCCGAAGTGTTTTCAGCCTCCGAATCCAGTAGATTTCACGACTCTTCCTTTCTTTGTCAGACCATCGTTGATCCGACTCGATGACACAGAGGTCAATGTCTGAGAAAGAGTTCTGGTCTTCGCTGAAATGTTCAGCAACTGGTGTTCTGTTGAATCTCCGAGTATTCCAGTCAGATCTGTGTAGATTCATTCGGAAGTTTACTTGCAGCTTTGTCTCAGTAATGTACTGTTTACCACATTGCTACTTTAACAGTTGTATGAGACCAAATCACTTTGCGACATACACGTAAGGGCGAAGCTGAAGAAAAGAGGTGTTGCCACTCCTCCTACAGGCTAATCCTTCCCGTGCAAGACCTCGAGGTGCAAGACATGCAAGCATAACTACTGACACCACATTGTAGTGAATCGCTCACAATCGCCTTATCTTGCTAAGTGTAAGAGTTCAGTGGCTATGTATATGACAGGTTGTTAGACAGTGTATCTTGGTATTGCATGGTGATAATCTGTCAGCATGCAGTAATGCTGCAATTAAGTACTGTGTGCAACAATCATGATTAATTGACAGGCTTTAAGTTCAGCAGGTTAAACAGTATTTTCATTATTATTTTCTCCTGCAGTTCATACAATGGAAGAAAAATGATTGTTGTTTCTCTCGAAAACATTGGCAGTTCAGGACATATATCACCCGAGACGGCCGTCCTGATGACAATTCTGAATCCATGTGCAATTTGATTTAACAAGTAAGCAAATGCATCTTACTTTGGACTGGTTTCTACTCTGGAAATTATGGGACGGTATAGAATTTCCAACTGAGCTTATATGCTGTTAAACATGCAGTAACACTTTATGGCACGCCGTGAATTTTAATTTTGAAATGATGAGTTGTTTTACTGTACAATAATTCACTTTTACCAAAATATGTCTAAAATCATTCCTACGACGATCCATCAATTACCAGCGTATTTCCAGTGAGCTTCGCTAAATTGCCTGGAACTTAATTTTACTGATTCCATGTATAGATTCTAAAGCAACGAGTTTGTAACAGATGCGCTCTCTAACAGATGCACAGTGAAGCAGATGCAAAGAGTAACAGATGCACAGCGAAACATATGCATAGAAAAGATTCAAAGGGTATTGCGACAATGCGGTTTCCTGTATCCACTTGCTGTTTCAAGTGAGAGAAACATGCCAGATACTTGTCAATACAGATAAAGGTTACTTAAATTTAATTCCACTGCCAGATTCTGGACTTTATTTTAAAATGTTGCTTAATGTGAAAATGTCGCTAATTGTGTAAGTTCAAAAGATATTAAACGTCGCTAATTGTGAAAACACTGCCAAATGTGAAAGCATTTTTTTGCATTCAGCTCAGAGTGTGTTCACAAATATTGACGCTTTTATATTAAGAGATGCTTTCAAATTTAAACTCGTTGTCACATTTAAGAGTCAGCCACACACAGCGTGTTTTCCAACTGTTTACATTAAAACAACCACGTATGTGTTTGTAAGTGTACAATGCTCCATTTGGATAAAGCGTCACCGGTGTGCTGAAAAGGCTTCCAGCCTTAGTAAGTATTTTTCTAAAAGGTTTATGTTGTTTTTATATAGACATTGTTTTTCTGTTATCATAATGATTTATTGAATTAGTGAGTTGGAGTTTAACGGCACCGCAACACATACACTCAACCCATTAACGCTTCATATACGCTTAATATCATGCACGAGAATCTATGGCTTTTTATAATTGCTCGTCACCTCGATACCGCATGGGAAATATATGTTATAAATGTTACGTATAGTTGTTTGAATATTCCGGCTAATATGTAAATCCTTTGAATATCTCTGTTTAAATGCATAATAAACCGCTGATCTTAAGACTATTAAGATCTCCATAAAATGACGAATAAGACAATGCATATATTGCATACGAGGATATATTATATCTTAGATAATAAAGTAGAGCTATGGTTAAGTGATGAAATATTGTTTCTGCAGTATAAGTCGTTTCTTAATAGAAGGAAACGTCTCATTACAATTGTTTTATTGCTCACCTCGAACAAATATATTCAAGACGAGTGCCTATATATAGCATCATTTTCGGTGTAATGTTTAAATAAAAATATAAATCCGCTTGGTTAATTTCATGTCTTGCCTTATTTCATTTATCTATGTACTATGCCCTTTTAGTACCTTTCATTGATTTAAGGCTAATAATGATCTGCTGTAATATCACATGTTACTGTAACGGAAAATTACATGTAGACGAGGTGTATGAAGTCTATGAAAACATAGCGCAAAATCTGTTTAGTTAAATAGGGAGTTATTTAAAATAAAATTTCAGTATTTATTCTCTAAGATAGTTAAGAAAAGCGAAGTCATGTTTCGAGTCTTTCACAATAGATCACACTCAATTTATTAACACTATATGCAATATCACGAATAATGCTTTTATTTGTCGGATTAAAGCTAGTTTGTCAAAACAAACACTGTTTCGAAATTGGAATATTGTTTTTCTACTTTATTTTGGCATATTTATAATATTTATATTCTATTTATAATTGGGACTTCATAATAAAAAAAGGATATTATCCCTAAGCCTGCTGAAAAAAATGTCGTTTGCTTAAACTGTCGTCTGCCTAGATTCTAAAAATTATCGGAATCGGCCAGTATTTGGAGAAACAATTGGCCAAGTGACAAACAGCTTGGATCCTGATTAGACGCCGAGTTACTGTTGCATATTCTGTTTGCATATTCTATCATCGGTCGCGCTTAGTAGGTTAAGGGTTAATGTATTTATTAACAATGTGGTACTACATCGTACAGCGAATCCCAGGGCACGTGGTCATGCCCGGGAACAAAGCTGCTGACAGACACGCCAAAGAAGGAAGCACAGCCCAATCCTCCTAGTCCATACATTGAGACCAAGACCTTCTTAAAAAGCAGCTTCGATGCAGATTGGCAAATTAGAAATGCAGACTATACATATATCTTATAAATAAATAAACTAAGTAGGACCAAAATCACCAGCTAATAAGGGAAGAGCAACGTATAATATTCCGCCTCAGAAATGGACATTGCAACCTCCGAAAACACATGAAGAGGATGGGACCGTTGGAAATAATCCCATGTCACTGTAGTTCGAAGCAACAGACTCCTCCACACC
The DNA here is from genome assembly GCA_032358795.1 of Nuttallia obscurata. NCBI lineage: Eukaryota > Metazoa > Mollusca > Bivalvia > Cardiida > Psammobiidae > Nuttallia > Nuttallia obscurata. The sequence goes on along the minus strand of JAULCC010281816.1, from coordinate 1,505 downwards.
ACATCCTGCAAAATAATGCTCATTTTGAGACCTTCGTCATGAAGCCTAAAGTACCAACTTCTCCTCTACACAAATATCTTGATAAAATGCCGATGCCTTCTAGAAACATCCGCCGCATCTGGAATGCAAATAGAAGACGTCGTGAAAAAGACGGAAGTATTCTATCTTCATGATCAGTCAAACTTTTCGTGTACTGCTTGTGGAAATAGAAAATGTACAGTAGAAGCTCATACTGAAAATATTGAAATGGCACATTTCGAGTCTGTTTTCTGGCTCATGTACGTTATATTTGTTTTTGATATGTTTCTAAGTGAGAAACTGCTTACGGATGAAGTCTTTTTGTATTCTTTATTCGATGCCTGACTAGTTTGAATTGACTAAACTTTGGTCAATGAAACAGTTTAAGAAAAAGCATGTTATAACCAGTCGCGATATGCTGGGATATTCTAAATTGATAACAAAAACCCTTAACTTTGCGAGTTTTTATCAATTTTAGTAAACGTGTTTGATAAATTTGAATGACGACGAATGTGATATTTTATTTATATCATAAATTCAAATTCGATGATATATACTGCAAAGCAATGAAAACGCACCGCTCTAAAAATATGCATAACTACCTATTTCACCTTATGATGAGATATGCTGCTGGATATGTAAGTTCCTGACTAAGGTAGGTACACACAAGTAAGGTTAATGCTAGACTTTTTCATGGAGGTGTATGGAAAACGAGCTGCACGTGCAAATGACTATTTTACTGCACACCGTCCATATACGTTGGCACATTGAAACACTGTCTGTCTAAACAGAAAGCCTACCCATAAGGAGAGATAAAAACGCAATAAACTTCACTAAGGCTAAAGCTATGGGGCGTCTGACTGACGCGCAAAGTCACGAAGCCGTTGATATGGTCAGCGGCGGCTTGGGATACCGAGAGGTTGCTCGTCGAATGAACTGTCATCACTCAACAATAGCTCGTTTGATTGCTGGGAATGCTGCTACAGGCTCTGTAAGCGACAAACCACGTCCGGGGCATCAGAGAGTGACGTCAGTACGGGAAGACCGGCAAATCTTTCTTCAGCATCTAAGGAATCGTTTTAAGAGTGCGGAGGAAACGGCTTAGAGACGACGTGGAGTGGACCAACATCGTATTAGTGTCGCCACAATTCGACGGCGTTTATCAGAACACGGTTTAAAAGCACATAATGCATACAGAGGTAACGTCCTGACGATAGAAAGGCGCCGAAATCGAGAAATATGGAGCCGGCAACACCTCCGATGGAATCAGAGACAGTGAAACAGTGCTTTATTTACGGACGAATCACGTTTTTGTATTGATTTAACAGAAAGGAGGAACAGAGAAGGGGAGAGAGATACGCTGATTGCTGCGTACGCCAAGCATCTAGATGAGGAGGTGGTAGCGTCATGGTGTGGGGAGGCATACCGTGGAGGCATAAAACCGAACTTCAGGTCATAGATGGCAGTTTGACTGCTCGACGCTATAT
>JAULCC010281705.1:0-12202 GCA_032358795.1 Nuttallia obscurata | reverse complement strand
AATTAAGAATAACAACCAACAACCCAAATTTAGTAATTTGGTTCGTAAACATGAATAGGTGCCGAAGAGAGTACGTTTATTATGTTTAATATGATTGATTATATGCTGGTAAATTAGACCTAGAGCTTAAAGTTTCCAAAAACTACAAGTATTTGATTGTAGGAGAATAACTGTACATATACATTTATATTTCCTCCATCTGAGTGGTAAACGGCATTCATATATGTATTGGAGAGATAATTGTTTTTATCTATGTCTCGGTCACTAAGATCAGACGATTGCAAATTACAAGAGGTGAACCCAATAAGATAAGACAGTTTATTTAAAGCCTTCTCGTAATAGAAGACATGATTAAACTAAACTCTGTCACTTTTGGATTTATTTTCCTTTGCTGTCTCTATACCGGCTTGGCTGATGATACATTTTACGAGGAATTTAAATCTCGAATTGAGAGTCTCGAGAGACAAGGTACGTTGAATTTAATGTTTTACACTTTTAATTGTGTCAAACTGATACAGTCAATAGAAAATGTCAAGCATAACAGGACAGTATAGTAATGCATTTCAATTGAATGCAAAATGTTTCATAAACAGTATAAATGCTTTTTAGATGTTAAACATAGAGCATTCCCGGTTTTATATAGTGTTGCTATATAGTAGAAATATAAGGCACCTAAGATAATAATGGTTCGTAAAATCTCCGTTTATACAACAGATAATCATTATATTATGTTGAATGTATTTGAGTTTGTTATTTGTATTTTAGATTCGTTACATAAAGCAGCCAATATAAAATGGTTCAACAATGATTAGACCTTCTCAATGTCTGCATATGTAAGTTTGTGAATAGTTTCATATTGTACACGTCATTCAAAGTTTCAAGATTACCTTATTACATTACAAGCAACCCTTACGCAGTAATTCAACATATGCATTAATGTTATGTGTGTAGGACAAGAGCAGGGCAAGATCTTGATTCAACAGGCGGAGGTTCTCAGTGAGTTACAAACGCTTGTTAAGGAACAGAATACACGCATTCTGAGCCAAGAGAAAACCATCAATTACTGCAAACAGCGAGTGCAGAAACTTGAACTGACATTAGCTGTCACTGCGAAAAGAAAAGATAAACAGAACGATGTGCAAAACGATACACATCACCAGGAACCAATCAGTGATCCATACAACCAATACAAGGAAATGCATCCAACGTCTCATGTGCCTGGATATAGCTCCAACCAGCTTAAAGCAGCATCAAAAAGAAGTAAGTGGTGTCGATAACGAGCTATAATTGATGAATAGGATCATTCTAATGAGAATTCTTGTAAATCATTATTATGAAAATGTTGATAATTTTACATGAAAGACACGATAAATGTTCTTAGTTTTTTGTTTTTTTATAAAGTTACAAAATCTGCGTTAGTCGCTGAAAATGTTTACTTTGTGAATGTATCTTAAATATTTAGTGCATTCACATGTAATGCGTGTTACAAACATTAAATTCATAATAAATAAACTATTGTTCTATAATCATTAAAAAGTTTCTTCGTAGAGTCCGCAAAACATAACCCTATCTTTGTGTAAATACATCCCTATTTTATAGCTGCTTCAAATTTTACACACAAATCGCCTAACGAAAGGACAGCAGCAGGCTAGAATAGTAGATGAAAACTTACTCAGCTAAGTTTAAAACAAACTCCAGAAAGGCAATGTAGAAGGTGCTGATGTGTACAACTAAAGGTGTTACATGCAATGTTGATGTAGACAAATATTGCACTTTTGTACATAAAAGCTTGGTTATAATTTTTGTGATACAACTATATATCGTGATACTTCGGTAAACGTCATATCATACAATACCATGTAGCATACTTATTAAACTGCTTAGTTTTTTAAGGAAATAAGTTTTAACATATACACAGATTACACTGTTTTAACGCTTATTTTGAATTCTTCAGTTTAATTAAGATAAACAATCACTTGGGAAACATTGCATTCTATTAAATGTAGTTTGTTTAATAAGTGGATGACTGGTGTCATAATCTGTTTCTGTTTCAGGTGATTATTTCAGTATTAGATTTACTTCATTGAACGCATTACTAGGTGTATTAGGTTTCCTGTCTTTGAAATATCATATATCTGTTTAAACATGTGCTTTTGTTGTTCTATGTGCACCTATGCATTTGAAAAATAACATGATCATTGCCATCAAGATTTACCCGTATTATGATGCAGTTTCGATAAATATAAAAAAAATACTTATTAATACAAATCACCTACCCTAATTATACATAACTTCTTCAAAGAATGTATTCTACATTCCTGCTTCTTCGTTGTTTTTTAGATGGAATAAGGCAAGATCGTTCGATACCCCAGACAGAAGGCCCTGTGGCATTCCATGCAGTTGTTCGAGCAGACATCGAAGTGTCCCACATTGGTATAAACCAAAATATTGTTTTCCCCTATGTTTTGACCAACCTTGGTGGCGGCTATCACAATCAGCACGGACTTTTTACTGCGCCTGTAGCCGGCGTGTACATGTTTTCAACTTCAATCATGTCATATGCTACCGTGCACGTAGAAATATGGGTTCATCTCATTAAAAATGGAAACATCCTTGCAAACGCATACGCTCACGGAGACTCCGGTCGCCATGATCAGGGAACTGTCACTGTTGTTACACAGTTGGCACTCGGAGATGAAGTTTGGGTCAGTAATTATGGGCTTGCTGACACATCCATATGGGGCAGCAACTTTGACAGTTTCATGGGTTGTCTTATTGCACCACTTTAATGTAACACTGAAAAAGAGGAAATAAATGAATATTGAATTTGTGTTTTTAATTCCAAAAACGGTCATTCGTATAAACCAGAGACATAGAATTCGATCTATGTCTCTGTATAAACCTAGCAAATTAACGATAACTCAACTCCGATAACGTCAGTAGTCCGATTCTATTGTATTTACATGAAACTCTTCGGTTATTATATTTTAAATGCTGCTAAAATATATACATATACCGAAAGACACTTCATTTATAGCAGCTAGTATTTTACTTAAGATTTTACCTTAACAATGTTCTAGTTTAGTGTAATCATTCATTTTTGAAGAGTGTTCTAACCGTGATTAAAATTAAAAAAGTACGTGCAGTTTTATTACAATAGAAAGAATAGAAGTCGCTCTAAATGTTGCAAAACTAGTATAAATAAGTGACATATTTTTATAAATAAGCATGATCACCGACCAGATAAGGTTTACGAAATATTTTTAAAAATGGATAAGCAAAGGAGACAGTTTACACTAACAGGTTACCTTTTGAATGCTCTGGATCCCGAGGGGTGCCGATGAAGTAAAAAATACAGGTAAGAGAGGATGTCCCTTTACTATAATTGATTATTACTCTACTACTCGTACTACTCATCTACCTTGATGCAAATAAAATGAACACCTCTAAAATATGATTTTACGAGTTTATGGAATCCACCCGCTGCCACCAGTTATACGTTTTTATAAAATCCCACCACTGCCACCTGTGTTCCGTTTTCACTACGTTTGATGGGTTTTAACTAAGCTACAGACTAGAGTGTCTAGTTTATACTTTTAATGTCAAACTTCTGATATCTAAAATCTAGTCATTTAATTTGTTCAATATTTCATTGAACTTTCATACTGCATTCGCATCAACATAACTCAAATTTATAATACAATGTGCCGCTACATACTGTCAAACAAAATACAAAAATAATGTTGCAGAAGAGATTCGAAAAGGTTCGTGAACCAATTCAGATAATTGCAGAGAACTTTTCCGTAGAAGTGCTGGTTCTTTTATGTGCCCATTGTATAACATTGATACAAGGGGTTGAACCCCGTCTGGCCACTTTATCTGACTCCGACGAACCAGTCGAAATGCTAACCCCAAATCCTGAGGTCCAAGGAGGGAAGCTTAAGGCCATTATCACAAAAAATTACAAATCTTAAAGTGTTTTGTTTGACCCGGCCGGGGATCGAACCTATGGTTTATCGCACCGGAAGCTGCCGCTCTATCTCTGAGCGAACCGGGAGGTTTAAAATGATTTATCACATAAATTGGTCTCTGGGAGTGACATAAAGCAGTGACATAAATATCATATGTCACTAGTTACATAAACATAACTTGAAACTGGTTGAGAAAACGCGCTCAGTGATCATTTTTGGGCAATTTTTTAAAAATTCCTCTTTATGTGATAAATAGAATCTTATATTCGTGTTTATTTAATATAATTTTTATGAAACTCGTTAACTAAAATCATATGACACTCGCCAAGGATTGTGTCATATGTTTTAATCAACTCGTTTCATAAAAATGATATTGAATAAACACTCATGTAAGATCCTCTATTTATTAAAAAGCATCTTTAGACGCCCATTTTTCTACCATCTTATGACTACATGAAACAATGAACACGAATGATGGAATGATGTTAAATATCCCTAGTTTAGTCAATATGACTGTATATTTGTCAGATATATAAAACTTGAGTCCGAAATAGGCAAACAAGTTCGTTTAAATAGTACACCTATATTAGACATCTCTCTTGGGCATAATATATTATACGACTAACTACCGTTAACTTAAGGAATTGTATTACTCTACTACTCTTTTTAATAGTAAAAAATGCAGAAAACCTCTAACACTTGACACGTGACATTAGGATAAGAATTCGTCTAACTATGATATTCTAATTTCTTCACTTTTAAATGCTATGCACTGACGGTGCTGTTAAGAAAGTGGTTTTATATGTTAAGCTGATCATTGTGTAGCTTGTGAGCTTTTCACTCCAGGCAAAAAAAGACAAGTCGACCATTTGGATACTCGTGAGCTTCTACCTACTAAACATTAAAATGACCCTCTAGCAGTGTAGCTTCTGAGTTTTTAATTCTAGGCATAAAACCAAGCTACTTCAGTGCCTCATGAATGCAGTCCACTCCTGTTTCTCCATCACTTACCTACAAGCAGCGAGACTTGGCAGACTAAGTATCAACACCGTCTTTATTACTAAAATCTATTCATGCCAATTAAGTACTACCTAACATTTTCAGTGATATTTACTTATTTATTTATATATTTACCATTTGTAATTTGCATTTTTTAATGCCTATTGATGGTTTACAGCTTGTCTGTATGTCGCTTTAGTATTGCTTTTTATCATTCGTGAATGTTTAGTATCTATGTAGTCTTTTTTATAGATGGCAACATGTCTTTTTACAAAGCACTTTTGAAAGTATTTACCTCTTAATAAAAGTGCTTTATTATCGAACCACTGAAGTGGGGTGCACTGTTTGGAATGAGGTTTATTTTTGTACCTGGAGGGGCACGTAAGTTATTGTTTACAAGATTATTCAATGAAAGATAATTTTATCGACTGACAATAAAGATTTTCTGAGGGATTATGTGCTGTATGATTACATTGTTTGATTTTATCATTTAAAATATCTGTCGCTGGTAAATTTACATTCAATAAAATGCAATTCTTAGCGTATATATTCTTGCCACGCATAAACTATATAAGGTGTATTTATCTAAAACTATCACACACTGCATAAAGGTAATAACTGAAGTAAACAACATGAAAAAGTTGTTTATTACACAATAATTTTCAAATATCATATCAAACCAAACTAGTTTATCAAGCATTAAACGTTTTGATAAATCTGGCTTATTTTTCATTGAAGATATACTTCGGAAGGAGTACTTTGGAACATAGATAAGAATCGTGATTTCTGAAAACCAGTTATTATGTTGTTCGTACCGAACAACAAAAAATTACATTTCCTTTGCTCTTATTTAACTCTTTAGGGGCGACCTTTGATGCTTTGCATCAATACTTTTCTTGAAATTGTGGTATAATGGCATTACTTATAATACATGTTGCCCCCGTTTTGCTCAAGGGTGCTCTGGGGATGGATATGAATAAAGCCACTGAACCCATACATATTCGCACGGGCCCGGGGCCTCAGTTAATATGGGTTTAATGAATGGAGTTTCTGAAACTCTCCATCAATTCTTGTTTCTGAATCTATACCTCCTTTGTTTTTTATCTTGATGTAAATAAGATGTGTAGTGTTTCAACTGTCATGGCACAATATGACGTGTACATGTGTGCCGGTGTCATAAAACCCTCTTTCACTTGCAGTATATACATGTTGTGACTGTGTCTAATGACTTGTGCTTTCTAACACTTTTAAAAAGTATGCATCACATAGTTCCTATCAAGGAAAAGTGAGTGGAAAAGTATGATTAAAAAGGTGATAAGAATGTCTTCGTAGCTGAATGGAACGCAAGCACGTCTACAAGTGTAATTCATTTTACGGAATCTCTAAAAAATAATTCACATTAATTATTTTCAATTCAATTTATTGTTTATTTAGATTATTATAACATATAATTTTGATTATGTATTGTAATTTTATCTATCCTCCATTTTTAACTTTTCATACATTTCCATAACCAATAATTTGTAATGGTAAACCAGAGACATATGACAACAAGTGCATTTTGCAAAATTAGGTTGATATCTGTAGGTTGATTTCTGTACATGTTATATTCATTAGTTTATGTGAAACTACGTAGTTATAAAATACAGCTTCCTGTAAATGATTTGTACATTCCACATTATATAACTTTATAGACACACACACAGTAAAGTTGTGACTGTTTAGTTATAATTCAATTATTAATTAAGAAGTAGAAATTATTGATAGTTTTAACAGCCCTTTGCTTTCTTCATAGAAGAAATTTCTTTCAGAAATTTTTGCCAACTCATGAAGTATCTTTCATGGAATGAGAAAATCAACCCAAAATTCTAGAGGCTATAAATTGGACATCTTTGATGGTAACATTCCGCCACAGAAAGACACGTGAGCTAGTACAGGGAGCCTTATACTTCTTTGCGGGAAGACAACTTTGACAGCTTTATGGTTTGTCTGTCTACACCATGGCAGTTGATTGCTTCCTATATATGAGTATAAACACACAAATATCAAATACGGTATTCATATAAAGCTTTGGAGAATAAAATAGCTTTTTATATATTCCAGTTTGGCGTAAGCTTGATTTCCACAGTCTGTTGAGATCAACTTGAAAGCTCAGGACAAAAAAGTTTCAAATTTTGATAAGTCATACAGCAAAACCACAAAATGCCAACCCTCTGAAGAAGCACTTTCTCGTACTTATACGGCATATCGAACTTATTGCCTCTCATTTTCAAGTCACTATTCAGATCATGATGGGATTTAGAACTATTTACATACTTGGCATTTACAGAACTTTTAAAGAGTTCTAATTGTTTTTGACCCATTAAGAAAATCTCTTTTGCCCGACTCTGTTATGTGAGCATACTTTCTCCAATTTATAGGGGTGACCTCGTGTGTCTACGTTTCCACACAGCTTAAGATTCCGGGTGACGTTTTCTTCTTCATATTTATGTAAAATTTTGAACACTTGAGGCAAGTCAGCTTGTCCTGCCTGTACAACAGTGTAGGATGTCCTAGTGTTTAAAACTGTCTTCGTAATTGCGATTGTCCATATCAGGTACCAACCAGTCTTGTAGCTTTACGTTGAACCTGCTCTTTCCCGATAGGCATTTGGTAGACAGAAGGAGAAAGAAATCAAGAGGTCCGTTATTGATCAAGATGATGTAAAGCTCATATGTGAAAGTACTGTAATCATTATGACGCTGTTTTTTGTTTGTTTTGAAGATCTTATTTTGAAGATTTTTACAAACTCGTTTCCTTTTTGCTGTCAGCACACCTAGAAATTTCATGGATAAACTGTTTTTAGCTGTTTTTCAGACATCTCTTGCATTACTTCGTTGAAAACACAGATTGGCTCAGATATTTCGGTAGAATACTCAGAGAAATTTTTGTGGTTCTAGATGTGAGGTGGATATGGGCATCTGTCTCGGCTCATGCAGGAGGTTGCGTATTTGACCATCGACAGCGGGCTTTCTCCTTACCTAAAATGGACACTTAGTACTGGTTCTACCCAGTAATAGGACTCTAAACTGTGACCATAAGCCATAGACTTTCATCATAAACAAGTTAAAATAAGTATGTTTGAAGCAGATGTATATATGTGTATACATGTCTCTGTTTAAGGTACAGAGTATTGACGTCTGACAAATATAGCACATGTGATTATAAAGGTTCACTTCTAATTTAACTTTCTTCTGATTGAAAAGAATGCTTATATTAATCATTCTCGATGGTGTGGATGGTGGTCTTTATCTTGAAGGGAGACCGAAATACCCTAGGAAAAAACATGTTTCCAGATAGGTGATAGCAACCTTACCTACACAAACAGCAGTCCTAGCTGATGGTCCATAGACAAGAACACTCAGCAGAAAGGTTAATCTATTAACCGTTGAAGGCAGCAGTAGATATCGACTCTGCATTGGCCTTTAAAGGCTGTGGTTTCGAGTCTCGTTTTTATTTTTGTCTGGTCACATTCATTATACTCGTGGCAAAAATACTGCTTTTACCCTAGACGCATTTAATTCCAAAACGGTTTCTATAAGCCAAAAATTAGTTGGAACAAATCGTCATGCCCTGCACACATTTTAATACTTCTTTCTGGCAGATCAAAGAGTAGCAACACCATTTATTTTTACCAGGTCTTGTTGTCCAAGATGTGGTATTTATTATCAATTCTGTTGTAAAACTATACATGATTTCGGTAGCTTATAACTAATTGTGCAACATTCAACACTCTAGCACACACAGACAGTATATGTTACCTGGACAAACATGTATGGTAGTAAGAGTGCCAGACAATTTGCAAACAAAAACATCACAGTTTACACATTTCTGACACAACACAAGAGAATGGAGTGTGAAACAAACACACAGACCTAAAACTTGAAGTTTTATTTCCATAACACAGTCACCTCTCTCAGAGAATTAGGAAATATAATTCCAAAATAAATATTCCATGCCTTGCAGATTGTAGCAGTTAGAATGCTGCAAGTGAAATGTCCCTGAACAGCCAATCACACTGAGACTGAGAAATTATTTATAACAGTAATGATCAATCAAAATATAACACTCAGCTAAATAGTCCTTAATTTGTTTAAAATGATTTGTCGAGTCATCAGCAGCATTTGCCATGCCAACAGTTAAATGTTGATAATCCCAACACCTACTCAATAATGCTTTAAAAATTTGGTGCTATTTTTTTTTTTCATGCTGCCTTCAATCAATTTGTTTTTCTTATTTGAAGATATACAAGCCAAATAAGACTGGGGAAAGAATTGCACATTGCATCAGTTAGTCACAAGTGTTGAGTGATTTTTCAATGACTGTATTTTAGCAGGGATATTTCCAAAAAGTTTTGGTGACAAAAAATGAAAGTGAATTAAACTTAATTTGATGTATGGTCTGCCTAGCACAAAACATTTTCTCTGAAACTAGAGGGCCACAGATTTTGTGTGTAATCATGTGGACAAAATACTTCTGCTTCCGAAGTGTAAGGTACAACTTGACACAACCACACAGCTCTCAGAAGGGTGAAATACTCTCTGTACTATGTCTAAACTTCACAACACTAAATTATTACTAACTTTTCATTATCAGGTTTATCCTCTAGACTGTGCTAATAAGTTCACATAAAAACAACTAGTATAACACAAAACTATGAACAAACACTAATTTTCAACCATTTGTAAACTGATTTACAATTTTTTATAATGGCAGTATAAACACCTAGATCATATGTAATAATAAATAATCATATATACAAAAAGTAATCCGTAAAATGAAATGGACGGAGATTTCACAAGACAGGAGATATAGAAACATTGAACATCTTTCTGTACAAACAGAAGAATGTCAAAATGTGAAATATTTGTGGGTAAAAACTGAGACATACAGTAAACAGTAATAGTAAAGAACAAAATCTTCAACAAAATATGTTCTCATGTAAACAGCTGGTTATAATTATAACAAAAACTTTGTCCGGTACAAGATGCTTGTTTAGCAGAAGTTTACTCTCAATGATTCCAAATTGCTATATTCCTTTCATGCTAGGACTTTTCATCTTCGCCATGAAAGATTATTCACAAAAATTCCTAAAAACTCTATTTTGAAGTCAAAATTATTATCTTAAACATTCTTATATTTAAGAATTTCTTCATATTTTATTTAAAAATAAAATTCCTGATATTTAAAAAAAAATTTAAATTCCAGCCTTTGCATCAAATGAACTGGAATCAGTAACAATATATCTAACTTCAGTAGTCCTCATGTAAAAAGAAGTAGTAATAATAAAATGTATAAAGATCACAGGCAAATTTTTTCATTACACATTATCTATTACAGTATACAATATTGTAATAAATTGATGTATAACATTGCATCGTTGGTTTGAAGAGAGGCAATCATATACAGGTCCAAACATCTTTGAGACAGAGGAACCTGTCGGTTATATAGTTGTAACTAAGCAACTACGTTTTTGGTTTATATGTTACTATGGTAACTACTTCCAACAAAAAAAATCATGGATTTGACAAAGCATTAGCATAAAATAAAGAGAATAAAAAAGTCTACACATATAGTTCAATAAGAGTGATAAACACTAATCAGAACATTCCAAATTCCAATAAAATGTGTGTCAGAAAAACTTCTCTTGACCATGCTAAGTAATGTCATGCACCCTTTGCTGGTCCTTTATAAAATGATAATGTAATCTACACAACTACAGAGAATACATGAAATACATTGTGTTACAAAAACATAAATAATACCTCTGTAACTATGGTGCAAACTATGATACATGAATCACAGATATTTGTCACATCCTGGTGCTTCACAAATAAATAGGGTATCACATATACAGCACATTCAGCCTTAAAGTATTTCAACAAAGCAGCAATAGGGTAGTGTCAACCAATTTGATATAAAGTAGAAAAGGCAATTATAGGGCAACTCGAAGCAAGAACCAAAACCCAGGGACGACTTAATCTATAGAGCGTAGAAAAAGTCATCAGGAATTAATTTGAACTAAGTAATGAATGCCACAGCTAAACTATTACAAATTAAAAAGGCCTGTGTTAACCAATTTGCAACAAGTAGAAAATGCCAGGACCAGTTAGAGAATGGATGTGAAAACCTAATTTGAAATAAATATAAGTTCTTTGTTTTACCAACTTGAACCAAGATAAGCATGCAACAATAACAGATTACAAATAGGACTTTATCAAGGGTTAGTGTGCCTCCTGAACAAATATATACAATAAAAATTAAAATACCTTATAAAACTCAGTTGTTGAGACAGTTGAAATTATATACAGGCTAAGTAAACTGTGGTTAAGAAACTTGTGTGCTGCACAGTTCTACAGCTTTGACAGAGTTCCACATTCATACTGGTAAAACTCTGTGAATGGACGGACAGTTTTAGTTGGAGACCTGAATATATATACAATTATAACTTTAAGATAGTCTTTAAAGTGAGTGACAAACAGCTTTGTAAGTATAACACAGATCTAATTCCGTAATAAACTCAATATTTCTATTCACATTTAATGCAACACAAAAACTGCTAAATGATAAATAGAATAAATCAAGAAAGGTCATTAGGACCTTTTGTTACCACTAATGTCAGATAAGTAAGAAAATACAAACTGATGAATAAGAACATACAAGAAATTTCTGCCACTAATAATGGTTATATTCTGATAATATTCTTAACCCACTTATCAAGTCCCTAAAGTAAAAATGTATTCTCTCCTCAGGGATACGAGACCCTACAGGTGAAGGGTCACAGGTGATTTTGTGTCAATAATCATGACATTTTAAAAGTAAAGAGTCACAGATCATGGTGATGATACTTTAAAGTTGAAGGGTTACAGCTGACACTGTGTCCATAATTATGACACTTTATCCAAGCTTCTTAGTAATGGTTCTGGCTATATTCAGGAAATATCGAAGGAAATATTGAGAATAAGCTCTCTAAGCTTCCTTTATGAAAAATAAAAATGTTTATTTTTTGATGTTTCAATTAAGTAATGAACTCCACTCAAGTTAACTATCCTGTTTTATGCAGTCTTATACTTGATGAGAAATAAATATATGATATACAAACATGTAGCACCACAATGTTTAGTGGTGTGTAACAATGATTTATCCAGACTTCCATCATGTCCATAAGTTGTTCTTTTTCATTTTTTACATCA
>JAULCC010281594.1:0-12202 GCA_032358795.1 Nuttallia obscurata | reverse complement strand
ACGTAGGGACGGCACGCTTTCAATCCAGCAGCGCGTAGCCTATTTATTGCGTCAAAATGACGTTGTGAGAAAACGGTCTTCCCGCAGCGTGGTTTTACGAGGTCTGCCTGATCTGGGTCGGTCCGTGACATTCCCAGTTTGCTGAAATCTGTTCCTCAGTCGATATATTTTCGATTCGTGGCAATGGAAATGTCGGACAACGTCTGACACACCAGCGGTAAGCATACAGATGGCTCTCTGACGTCCCATCAATGATTTTGAAAGTTTTTTTTTTCACTTTTTGTGCTTACTATTAGAAAGCTATCGGATTGTGTACATTGTGACCCGCGGATGATCATCCGTTTTGCTGTGCACATACTGCACTTGACTTTCGTGAAATTTACGTTTCACGCTTACATAATGCTGTAGTTTAAAAAAAAGTGAAATCATACTGTCAATGGATGGGCGCAATTGATCGATACGGAAACGTTTTAGTCACATTAATATATAGAGGAAAACCGAAGTCGTAAAAACTTGCTATTTTTCGCATTAGTATTATATTTGCATGTCCCTCGATAAGTCTTACGGATACTTGAGGCAAACTACAAGGAAAGACGCAACTAACCAATGTATTCTGATATTGTAATTCTTTACCAAACCATAGTATGGATGAAGCTTTAACATCGTTAGTAAGAATAAAAGTTTATTGAAACAATATCATAAAGACAATATTTAAAAACAAATGGATGATCAGTTACTGTGTAGACCTTTCAGTATCCCTTGTACTCGACAACGAAGTATTATCAAAGTTCACGTTTTCGACATATGTGTAAATATTAAAATGAACATGATTTGTTGATTTTCAATACTTGATCGGTTTAAAAAGTGTTGCTGATAAAGAGACATACATTTTACATAGCAGACAAATGTTTCGGCTGTGGTATAGCTGAATAAAAAATTGTACTCATTATTTTACGACATATCCATATGAGAAGAGGTACTGCTTTCGTTTTTTCAAAGCATTCCATGCATACATATATATTTAAGTTATCTGTTAATCCTTTTGTTGTTTTACAAATATAATTACTAATTCAATGTAAGACGTTTATGCTTTTGAAACAGTAAACTTTGCCCAATCTAACGATAAAAAGTTCTTATTTGAATAATTGTTCTCGGAAAACCTTTATACCTATTCCTGTTGTATATCATCAATCTCCGTTGGACAGCATAATGATACAATCGCTCTGAAATACGATTTAGCTCGTGTCATAAAGCCACTTAGACGCTTCGTTGAATTTGGTGAGATCTCTATCTGGAGAAAAACCTTGTGTTAAACGGATTGTTATTTCACTTTTGACTCCAATCCCTGTGAGAGAGGCTTCTTAGACAAATTGATGTGATCCCTTACAAATTTTTAAATCTCTTGGGATATTTACATATGTAAAGATGATCATCAAAGATGACTGTTCTATTATCGATTTGTGACTGGCGGGAGACAATGTCATGTTGTTGTCAAATTGTTTTGCGTTATCATAGAGAATGTGCGTTGGTAAAGAAGTAGACACACACTATACTTTAACAACAATTCACTGATGACATCTCGGAGGTTTTGAATAATTACAAACTAACGTATATGCACCATGTGACTTTCATTTCGGCTTAATACGTACATATGCTATACAAGTCACTCCCTGATACGAACTGAAAGCAACTGGGTCTTAATATACTACAACCGACTGGGTTATGAACGTTATGAAGGGAGGTAAGTCTATTCAAACGGCAAATTTCTTTAAGCAGGATTAAAAGACGATGCATAACTTGGAGATATTTAAATCAACTACAACTGAAACATTGTCATGAATACATTTAGATTTACCTTGACGCTGCAGTAATATTTTAGACTGTTTTTGACACAAGTATGATTTGTCCCCATGCAATCCCTACTATTACAATAGACACACTGCTTCTTAAATATTCATTAAAAAAATACTGTAAGGCTAAGGCGAATGTATTGAAATGTTTCTCATCCGCGTTAAGATATTCATCTTTGTCAGCCAAAGGTTGATTTCGAAATAAATGTATTTGTACAAAAAACGGGCATTATATTGAAAGAAGTTGATATACTTTTTATGGAAATCAGTATTATACAAAAGCTGAGTATAACCTAGTTACATATTTACACTGATGATTTATTGAGAAAACAGAACACATCGCATAATGTCCATCATAAACTGCTCCGGTCGAAAGGCAGGACGTATTCCTTATATTTATACGCACGTATTCAATGTGCATGATGTTGTTGTTGAAGTATATGATAGATATACATCTTTTGAAACGTTATTCTAAAACTGGCTTACACTTCTCCTTAAATCAAATAGCAATGCTTAAATCTATAAAGTGTATACCATTGTAATAACTGACAACTAAGGTAGTTATGTAATGCAAAAATCATGATTAGAAATACCTGTATTCCTATTATCTTGGTGGACTCATTATTCTTTATGTTTTAATTTAAGTTTATATTATAAACATTGCTAGATTTGGTTGCTGTTAGCTTTATACTTTATTGAAACTAACATGGTGTTTATTGTGTACTGCTATTTAATCAGATGCTAAGTAAATGAAAACAAACACAAACTAAGAAGAAATTTTGTCTTAAAACTAAACAAATGTTCACATTATTGAATGCCGAAGGCACTCCATAATTATGTAATATATCCTTTTTATTTGTTATAAATCAATAACATCAAATTGTTATTTTGTCTCATGGCGGATGATGATAAAAATAAACAACCACTTAAATCATCCTAGTGTCTCTTCATTGTAACATATTATTTTATATATTATAAATCGTGTACATACATTCTTTTTTATAATTTGACAATGAATAGCTGTCGTGTGTAAAGACATTATCTTACATTAACTGATCATAATCAGTTAACATATTATATCTGGCAAAGTACCAGAAGGCCTTAGTACGATGATGATAACACGACAGGTGGGGTCGGTTTGGTATATTTTCGGTACATAAAAGGACGAAAGCTCCAGGTTAGCTTTCTAACTATTCGTGTTGGAGTTAAAAAGTATACAATTGGCATTAATTTTCAAAAGTTTATATACCCCAGAAAGTTTGATTTCTCAAGGAACTACTTGCGTGGGTATTGACCCCGGAAGCAATTTGATACCAGTCTGACACCAGTACGATGAAAGAACATAAAAAGCAAGATAGTGCATTGTATATAACATAATCATCATCGTATTTTCGTATCCTTGCGTTTTTGTTATCATACTATCGCGTTATCGTCATCGTGTTTTTCAGTTTGCGTTATCGAAGTTTCGTGATTCCGTGTTTTTACCATCGTTTCATTGTTTCATCGAGAATTGCGTTTGTGAGCAACACATTTAAAAATTATGTAATCGTAGTTTGTTAGTTAGTTTGATTTAGACATGAATGACTTGTAAGCACTGATTTAAGTCAAGGCGGCATAAAATGTACAGTTCCGTGCACAAACTATCCTCCAAAGGAAATGTCCAAAAGACAAAACATATAAAAAAACAACACCAGTACATATCTCTTAATAATTATTTCTTCTGACTAAAGCCAGAAGTAAATAGATATGTACTCGTATATTTAACGAATATTCGGGGCCTCCGTGGCCGAGTAGTTATAGTTGTTGACTTTCAATCTCACAGCCCCTCACCGCTGTGGGTTCGAATCCCGGTCCGGGCACTTCGGATTTTCCAAGTGAAGAAGCCTTCCAGCTGGCTTGCGGTAGTTCGGTGGTTCTACCCGGGTGTGCTCTGTGCCTGAAATAGTGTACAGAGGTCCCCCGGGGTCTTACTCCACCTGTAATGAGCTAGACGTTGCGATATGACTGAAATACTGTTAAAGCGACGTTAAATTCCAAACAAACAAACAAACGAATATTCGTTGGAGGAAAATGTATTAAGACAACAAACAAACTTGAACTACATTAGATGATATTTAGAATCTACTTCGGCTAAAGCATACGTTAGTTTGCTATAGGCATAGGCTTTACTGCATAGATGGTGCTTTCAATATTTGTAGGAACATAAGTAATACATAAACACATCATTATCTGTTTGGAAATGATAGAGATGTTGATAAGCATCTCCATTTTAACATCATTATATCAAAATCTGATACAATAAAGGGTAAAATGTGTTTGTGAAATGTAAAAATACATATATATGCATAGAAATTTACTTTAAGTCTTTCTTTTTATTAGCATTTTGCACAGGAACTCGACATTGTTCGTGCAATTTTGATATTCCAGAGATGAATATTATGTTAACCATTTGAAGGTCATTTAGCAAATCTTAGAATTACATGACATGAGGTATTTAATATGCAAACACTTGATTAACTTATTTCCGGGTCTGCTTTAACCAGCCTTCCATCCCATTCTTATTATCCTCAGAAATAGCACCGGAAAAGTATGAAAGAAGTCCCCGATTCTAATGACTTTTTTATGCTGGATAATTAATTATATCGTTATCGAAGCTTGTAAAACAAGCGTGTATTCAATCACTGTTGACAGAATTGCATTCGCCATTCACTCGACTTATCTGATATTCTTTGGAAAAAAAGCATGCTTATATCCAATTCTTGTCTTCCCACGATCGGATAAGATTGACTAAATTGAATTGGAGACAAGCACTATAATTATCTAGAATTGCTCACTTTAGCTTGTCTGTGTTGGCTCTGATTTACACCGCATCTTATTCTATTATGTTGGAAATCAGATATCGTAGCTAGATGCTTTCTGTCCAAACACGGTGAATATTGTTTAGTACGAAATCAATATAATACGTTCTTTGGTTATATATATACTGGATCTAATCGAAAAGATATGCGGGAGTGCTATTCTGTTCTAAATCAGTTTTCGTTAAAAAAACATGAACAATGGTAGAGAGATAGTCAAACAAATAATTAAGACCTAATAGATACATTACTCCTGAGTTATTTCTTTGGATTGTATTTGCAGTAAACATTTAGCCTGCTAAGGGCGACCGTGATATAATTTGCAAACAGCTTAGATCCAGATTAGACAGCGAGTAACTCGGCGTCTAATCCGGATCCAAGATGTTTGACACTCGGCCAATTGTTTTTCCAAATATTGGGCAATTCTGATAAATTTTAAAATCTAGGCAGACGACAGTTTAAGCAGACGACATTTTTTCAGCAGGCTAAAGGTTAAGTTATAAACTCTCCACATCTGTTCTCTTTGGGAAATATAAGTCACGATTGCGGTATAAAGCCTGATATTCCTTGAAAGTCACACATCTAACAAGTTCTTATTGTATTACCTTTTTACATTTTTTTGTGGAGGATGTTTTATTTTAAAGAGAAGCAGTTGTACATGAATTACAATGTTTTATCATTCCAAACAGAAATAGCTTGTATGTCTACATTCAAACAAATATTATAGTAAATGTAACATCCTGGCTAAATCATTTACACATTAGAGATTACACTTAATGTACTTATGTATATATGTTACGACCACTTAACAAAACAGAGAAAAAAATATCAAAATGCTTTAAACAATAGCAAACTATTACAATCTCATTATTAACAATTTTAAAATTCATTTCAAATAAGTAATTTGCTCATACAAATACCTGGCTTAAAGACCAATTTCCTTAAAATATCTTACTACCTCCATTCATCCTGGTTTGTCATTAATGCCGATTGAAATCAATCATACTAAAAATGATCACGTATTCAATAAATTAATACTTTTGTGGATAGTTGAATTATAATCCTCATAGAAATGAAATGGTCAGTCGCTGTTGTAATTTGTAAACTTTAACTGCACTTCAGACATTGACTTATTTTATTTCCGTTACGTCAAACAGACTAATTACAAATTCACTGATGTTCGTATTTCTCCCAAAGCGACAGTGCCATTACGAAATATGTGTAAACTTACAATATCATAATTGCTCAATAAGAAGAAATATTTATCTGGATATCAGTTATTAGCAGTTAATTGCCGTAAATGCTTTGATTTCGAGTTTAATATGCAATTGACAACAATTTGCCTTGTGGTTTGTCCGAAGAAAATTAATATATACAAACAATAATTTTACTTCGGTTATTGAGTCTATACACATTTTGGCAAATGTATATTGATATAGAATACATATCAGTGAACACAACAGACTATTAAGAGACAACCCATAACTTTATGAGACATAAACCAAATGGAGTTTTCAACAAATATACGTATTCTCTAGAAAACAACTCGTGGAGAGACTTTATCGAGCCAGTAAGAATCTGTGATGTGAACCAATACGGTAAGCAACTAGCAAACAGATAAAGTTCACGAGAAAATGTATCATTCGCAACTTACATACATCCGTGACAATATTGCATTGTAATAAACATAACTTATTGGCTAGTACACAATGAAAGTAAACAGTTCTAAAGCGATGCAAACCGCCGGCACAACTAAGTTTATTCCGTACGTTCTATTGCAGTTACGCTGCTTGTGAGTCTGGGTATAGGACTCAAGATTTTTTATTTAATTTTACAGTGCATATTAATGATCTGTTATTAACGACGTCGAATAAGACTAGTTTCTTTATTTTTAGAAAACCATTAATTTTACATGTAATATGATTTGTGAACAGGTACATCTCATTCTCTTATAGCTTTGTATTTGGGCTTATCAGAGAAGGAGCAGACTGGATAATAAGACTTCAAACATAGGCATTATCATAAAATGATATTTGCACACACAAAAAATAAGATAAAACTGAAAGTGCAACAAAGTCAAAACACATTTCTGATATTGTTTTGTTTCCAGCGCAGTTACCGAAAGCCATCATCCGCTCTGGTTTCACTCAAAATCTACACTTCTTAAGACCGATATGTGCATGAGATATGTATTATGTGTTACATTTTAGTACACAAACAGCTGGAAAGGGTAGCTATTGTCTGAATACAGAAGTTATTATTGATTTTTGTTTTAAATTAAATCGTGTTTACATAGTTATATCGTAACAATATCAGATAAATTCACATATTACGATACCGTTAGTAAATATATACATATATGATGATGGTTGTACCGCTTATAGCTTGGCTCGGATTACCAGACTAATAGCATAAGCAATTTAACCAAGGTTCACTTAACATGTGCATGATGCAGATATGTTCTGGATCCGAACCACGCTCAGCGTAATATCCATGGATATCTTATTGCAATCTAAGGTACAAAAATGCAAAACGTAACTGTATAATAAACTCGCGATCCTGAAAGTCAAATTTATTTCAATATCATGTGTGAGAACGCATTGCCTATTGCATCAACGGTTCGCTTTTGATTGCAAAATTTGACTTAAAACGACCCAAACTCAAAATGTAAGATGCTCAAAAGATTGTGCATGAACTGGTTAAAATGTTTGTACCAAACATTATATGTTTTGATAAAAAATGCAGATGAAAATAAAAAAACAACAACTAGTGCACACTTTCTGGGTAACTGGGTGTGTGTACAGTGTCATTCTTAATTAAATAAATGCTATAGTGAATTTGAGAATAATTTGGAAGTTAGAAGGTGGAGGATTCGGGGAGGGTGGTGGGGCTGAGGTGTGTCAGTGTTTGAATGTCCATATAAATGTTGGTTTGATATGTCACTCCAACATAAAAGGAACATGCGGACATTGACTCAATTGTCAATTGTCTAAAATTGAACGGTCAACCATAAGATCACAGCACTATTGAAACTTGCAGGAATTTAAACCACTGTAAAGTGTCTTTGTTATTCAAACCTTGTTTTTATAATTCTATATACAATTAAAGATATGAAAAGAGGATTTCCAGACGAATGTTTCCGTTTGTTTGAAAACGTCGTGATGTTGGCATCTAGAGAAATAAGACGTTCAAGAAAGAGTGCAAAGCGGATACCGAGAAATTCTCTATATAACCTTCTTGTTCCTCATGCACCTAGTGAGCAACACGCGTACACGTGGGACATAACTCAGAACGCCAATTACTTTCAGACACCGACGAAATTGTTGTTATTATACAACCAATTATGTGCGCTAATGATTAGAAGGATATTACTTACAATATTTTAAGTCTTTAGTTTGACTCGGCCGGGGATTATACCCCAAACATTCTACACCAAAAGGGGTCGCTCCTCCACTTAACTTACCAAACTTGCTTGAACGATATATACTGTATAAAATAAACCGTATTTGTTGTTTGACAATAATTTACTTGGTAACTAAAAATAGCATTGCTTTCGAATTATATTTTTTCTGCTTTTTCATATCAAATTTACATGCGCATTTGTTGTGTGATATATAAATAAAGCACCCTTATATAAAAGTTCAATAGTTTACATGACTTTGCAATTATACAATGTTATGTGTAAACCTGAATAATCATTAAGGTACCATGCAAGACAGACTGAAGTAATATGCAAACCCTCCTTTGTAGAGAACAGTTCTACATCATACAGATATTGAATAAACACTGTTCGAACGCTATTTGATATGCACATAATTACATAAAGCTTTCGTAGAGAAAGAACAATGATAAACGAACACGCAATTACTGCATCACAATGGCAAATTAAACTAGAGATATAGTTGATTGATTTTTACCTCATTCGGTATCTCGCACGGAAAAACGATTTACCATGTAGCACCTCTTAGATCAGCTAGAAACATTCTGCAAAATCTATCCGCATGTTCCATGGTGTCTGACATACGTCCAGAGAATTGATTTTACAATTAAAACGGAAAATTGTGTAATCTCCAGTACCTATACTTGATAGTCTATACAATTTCACGACGCATTTAATGTACAAGTGCCATATTATTAATAGGTCCTTAACTATAAGCAATGGCGATAAAGCCTAGTAATCGAACTCTCAACATTGTCCTTATTATGGCTTCAGTGGCTATAAGAAAACTATTTTGTATTATATGATTTTTAAAACAACACTAGTAATTAACATTTATTCAAAATTCCAGGGGAGAAAGAAAAACACTATTAAATAAAAGGACAGATTTGATAAATACTTACCAGGTGGTTATGCTGTTGCATGTTTTTTTTCTAATGAGAGTAGACAATTTGTCATTCAAAATTCAACAACAGTCAGTCAAATTATTGTTCTTAAAAGGGACAAAGAACTTTGGCAATCCTATTTAGTGTTTTTATCAAAGAAGAAACCGTTTATCATATCACGGATGTTGAATGTAAGCCACTGCTATGTATATTGAAAATAAATAGGCATATATGCGATTAGTGTCAGATACATAAAAAATAAGCTTTAATAAAAACAAAAAGGTTTGCTGACATTCTACAAAATCATCAATGTAATGAAATTGCTATTTTGCCTTTCTTATGGCATTAAATGATGAGTTTGAGCAATAAATATACATTATAAAGCTTAATGCAAAAAGGCTACACATTCACAATCTTGCAAACTTGTTTTAATCTTTCCAAATGTTTTAAAACATTCATTTATGAGTGATGTGTCTGTATTACCACATGCTAAATGGAAATGTATATATCGCGTAGAGTTCATATACTCGTAGTTGTTCGTTTTACAATTCACATAAAAATCTATTTGCATTGATATAAGTATGCATATATAAGTTTTTAATGTTAATTAAACACCAACGCTCTGGCTTTCATGTTTTAAAACCGTCCAAAGTCAATTAATTAATCACAATAATAACGTATGGCCATTCATCGTTTAATACAATATCTTATTTAAAGCTTCATATATATATAGCGCTCGGGTGTTTAAATTTAACTGTTTGGCTCTGTTTTGTTGACTTTTCTTTAATTTATAATTCACACTTCGTCAACATTGCATCCCCCGGGATCTAGAGCATGTAAAAAATAGTCTGTTTGGTGTATAAATCTCTCCTACTATATATATATATATATTTTATCACATGACGTTGCTTATTTCCGGTGTAATATAATCATCACGCATTTTCTTATACGAACGACACGTTACATATAAAAACCGATTAACCCGACCTATATATTCATCCGCTGCATAGTTTACAGAATAAAACTAACCGTTGCCGTGAAGATAAAAATTTTTATTTGTTAAAGTTTTATGCAGCTTCGAATTTTAAACAGGGGTTTGATAGACTTTTCCACTAAAATGTGGATCTACTTTTTTGGCTCATGATTATATATAGATTTAACATAGAGTCGTTATTTGGTCAAAGTCATGCATTAGAAATAGCTAAATGGAAGGAATTTCAAATTTCTCCTTCCTTTATTGTTGTGTCATGTGATTAAAAAAATATCAGATATACATTTTTATTAGACTCGTCTCGGAACCTTTATTAAGCTCGCTAGAGGCTCGCTTTATAAAGATTCATGGACTCGTCTTATAAATATTATATACATTTTGTTTAGGTTTACATCCATTTGTGCTCAAGTCACTGCTCTAAAGTAACGATTATCGCCGCCACATACAATTCAATATACAAATTCTAGCGGATACGTGAACGCATGAGTTCAGACATTTCAATCAAATGGTAACATGCTGTCTTTTCTCAATCAGATAAGAAACCGGTATTACTTTTACAAATCTAATGATATTTAGATTCAAACTGCACACACAATACACTATTAATTCAAAGCTAATGACTTAGATGTACTTAGAGTTTTAAGTTGTTAAGTGAATGAATGATCTTTTAATGCATGTAATTCAATATAAAATCATAGTGTGGGATACATAAAATTGCAAACACTATCAGGTTACAACCTTTTAGTGGATATTGACATAAGAAGGTGGAAGTAACCTCTGATTTGTAAGTTTAATTCATATACTAATAATTTTGTTGTGAAAACGAAATTAGAACACACTGAAAAGTGAGAATAAAACACAAGGTCATATTGTTCAAACAGATGCAAATATATCAAAGTGTTCAATTAAAACGGGAAAAAAGATGAATATACAGATATTAAGCATTGCTTGAAAACAACATGTCTGGCTGTCTCACAATGTCATGGACAAATGTTAAAATGTATGACCAGTGTCAGGCTAGACGAGAATGACTTATTTATATCGCACTTATTTCCAGTACGGTATGCGGTACGATAGTATCCTTTCCCATAACATCGTTTTCATGTAACGCTTTTTTCAGCCTTGAGATAATTAAAACCTTCTGAGATATGTCGTTTATGTATTAAATACAATTTGTATTTCATCAGACTACGCTTAACATGTCAATAGAAAGTCTCAAATTTTGAAATGTACATTTTAAAACATTTTGAATTTTGCAGTTCAGTCATATTGAAAGTACCCTTAAATCCTACGTGAAAGGCATTACTAAACTTGACAATCAATTATTTCCAGGACACGTTATTGTTTGTTACCAATCTTTAAACGATCCAAAGTTGAAACCTGTGAACGCTGCCAGATTTATGACATTAACAGGAACGTTGTCCTGTGTTCCGCACTTGTTAATACAAGGTACCACACAAATGTGCATATAGTTCGTGCAATATAATAGTTTATGTTTAAACAAAAATGTGTTTGTACGTACACTCTACCTTAACCTCTGTTTTAAAAAACATGATACATTATATTGAATTAAAATATTATAACAAGTATAATCTCATTATTATTTCACTACACCCATATTTTATATGCAGTTATGTTAATACAAAGTTGACTTTTGGTTTTGTTTCATGCACGGTTGAGAAATAAAATGCAACGATCTTAGAAATGATCTGTATGATAATCCAAATTCTGCTTCCTGTAACCATACAGAAAATATCATACATTATCGTTTTGTATATCAAAGATTTACCTCTGAAAAGTTTACATCGATTACGAATACTAAGATGCAAAGACTTGCTTTTATTCAGATTAGAAACTGTGTCTTATAATGAAAATATTAGTACAATGTATGCTGATCTAAAGCAGTAATTACAACTATTGTGTATGGCAAATCCATATGCAAATAGTAATATAGCAATCGGGTTAAAGGTTATGAAACTACCCCATACTCGTAGGTATACACTGATACTCATACATATCACATGGTATTCGACCACTGAGTGTCTTTTCTCAGACACTGCACATCTGGTCAATTGTAGAATGTTAGCATATTGGAACGCGAATTTGCCATGAAAGTTAGTTGAAGAAAGTGAAAACATACAAATGTATATTTTTATCAATCCATGTGTCTGTATCAACTTGTT
>JAULCC010281484.1:0-12203 GCA_032358795.1 Nuttallia obscurata | reverse complement strand
AAATGTATTTAACTGTGTTATGTTTATAGTTTATATCACATATGCGTCATACTTCTATATGGTCAAACAGGGAATCAGAATTTGTTCCATATCTCAACAAAAAAAATTTTCACCTTGGTCATAGACTGTTTCACATCCCCCTGGTCTAATTCAATTTTTGACACGCTCGAGTTCTAAACGTTAACCCCATCTTCAATTCTACCACATTTTACTTCATGCAATCTAATACCAAGGGTTTAAGAGAAGACCATGGGTCACTTAGCACAATAACGAGTTTCTCGCAATCCAGTTTCCTGTTCAGTTTGATATAATCTTAAGTATCAATGTCATTTCCGAAAAAAGAAACAAACGGATTCATGAGTTCACATCGAAGGTTATAACATATATATATAATTTTCTCCATGATAAAAGCAAACATATTTGTTGTTACATATGCAATGTTGTTCACTTTCTTTACATCTGTACATGTCCACATTGATTATGTCTCAGTAACATGCATAACTGTTAATACATGATGTATCATTTTTGTTCCTTATTGACAATATTTCCTTTGCTTCAAAATTACATTGGTTGGTATCTTATCACCAATTAAACGATATAAATAATCAATACATTGATAAGAAATGCTAATGAGCTGCAAAAAGAGTATTGCTTTTTCTGGTCACATGCAGTTTTAGTTTGAGTGATTCCCGAGTGCCAAACTGACTGGAACCGAAACAAGTAAGATAATGTTCTCAGTTTTACAATGAAATAGATAATAAAACTGTTTGAACTGATAACATTCATTAACAAAAAGGGCACTTCTTTGATGAAAATATTATATGCGAATAAACGTGTATCTCTATCCAACGAATTCAGTAAGTATATATTTTAATATTGTTGAATCGCATAGTATACTGATTCATTTCAATTCATTGCATACATTTCACATTTAGTCAGATTTCATCCGAGGTACTTGAGCTGTTTGCATATGAAATAGCGTAATCCACACTCGCTTGACAATAACCCATCGTTAACAATATAGGCCATTCGAGAATGGCTCTAAATAGATGTACTTGAAAGACAGTATTATGCTTAAATATTGTATTCTTGTAGACAGCGTTGTCTCAGATGTAAGCGATATATTACCCAATAGACATATTGCCACGAGACTTCCGAACATTATTGTTTAGTTAATTGGCTTCGAAACGATTCGATATGTTATGCTTAAACACCAATAAAAATGTTTGAACCGGTGAAGCCTTGACATTTTTTATCAACCACACGCAGACTTGTAACTTTAAACAAAAAGAACTGAAACATTACACGTTTATTTGAGGGAATCTAACAGGTCAATACAGATTTTAATGAAGAACAATAGATTAATGTAACGTAATCTTTAGTCGATTAGTTTCTGTCTTTCGTCGTGGTACTCTATCTTGTATGTGTTCCATTCACTCAAACAATCTAATTATTTTGTATTTGTTTCACACCTAAGCACTGTGTTTACTTTGTTTTACATCTGTAAATCAACCGCTATCTATCCATCCCATTGTTTACCGAATTAAAACCTTTATTCCGACCGTGTCTGTTAATGGTCATGGCTGATGATATGTTGAACCCTGACATTTACGCAATTTCAATTCGTGTGATCCTTTCAAATATAAGCTGTTTATTGAATTACTAATTCAAATTACCCAAGAGCCATCCTGCAGCAATATTCATCCTACTGAACATTGTTGACGTGACATGAGCCAGCTTTAATAAGTCAAAATATTATTTAATGTGATTAAATCAAGCGGCTACGCATTTGGTTTACTGCATATGCCTTTGTCCACATGGGAATCACTTTGTAAACCGTGCCGTCGTTTATTTCATCCATGACGTAAGTCGATGTCTCAGACAAAGCTCATCTTTATTTTTTTACAACTCTAGGGGGACTGTTTGCGTTAAATTTGATTTAAATGACGATGCCAAACTTTTTAAGCATGCCTGATTACCTGATACATTATCTGTGACAAGAAGTATTGGAACGAACAACAGAATGTCTGTTACAGATAAAACAAAACATTTTGAGAGCAGTTTCGTTTCAACCGTGTACTAAATAACCTTGGACACACATAGAAAACACTCAGCGAACGTTCGCAAGGCTAAGGACGAAGGTCATAGAAAATTTCTCATTTCATTAGACTTACCACACCAGTCACTGATTTATGGTAGATGTGAATACTTATGAAGGCAATATGAAGTCTCAATATCGGACATAAATTTTAATTTCTAAAACCTTAGAGTTTCTTTGAGGAAATAAGGTGGGTGTTAGAACACTCGTCGTTTACTCGATAAAATCTTGTAGCATTATATTTTACGCTTCGGTTTCGCAAAGATGCTTTTTGCAAACCGTATTAGAAGGGTTTTTTCAAGAACTGTAAGTCAGGCGTGGTTTTGCCGCGAGGTTTATTTGATTAGATGTAATTGCGAAACTTTTTCAAACAAAGTCACTTTATGCTTTTATGCTAAGACGCATGATACTACATTCATTTGGAGTTGACAGATATAAAATCAGATAGCATGTCTCCTGAGTTCGCTACTAACTATTAAATTACGGTTTTTATAAACTGAGAAATTCTCAATCCTGAATCATATTTTTTAGCATTATGTATTGCTTAACATGAATGCATTTTATTAAGCTTCAAGTACTATTTAGCTTTATACATGCCCTTTCAAAAATAAATATTGAAAGAGATCTTAGTGAAACAGCATAACACAATTAACACATAATATGTAAATAAGTCAACATAATTGTGTGCGTGACATTTCATTATTTCTGCTTATTATACAGTCGTAATGCAATTTGCACATGTACATGCACTTTGTAGCAAGTCAAGTTAAAATCAATCATTTCGGTAATAAACACTTACTAGGAAACACATACCCTTATTATGGCAATAGTTTAATTGCAAACATTCCATGGGGATCACTAAAAGTTATTATCGAAGATATGGCACCCTACACTTTTATCGGATATGAGAATGTTATGTAGGACGTTCGTCCATTAATGTGTCTGAAATATGACACTGTAAAAGCTACAGGCCTATTATGCAATGCTGGATAACAATTGGCAATGCATCACTTTAATATCCGATAAAGCGTTTTGCTTATCATATGCTACTGGGTTAGAAATTACATTAATACGTTCGGGCGTCAGATTTTAGACGCTATTCATCTTGCGTTTGTCTGTCCCTCGTTTATTTACCTATCTGCCCGTATTGGTGTTTTAAATGGTTGTTGGAAAACTGATACTATTGAATGATTCTTCGTAATTCTTGTGGAATAGCAGAGTTGTCGGTACTTGAAATTGTATTGACAATCTAGAGCCTTTGCATGTTATCTGACAATCTGGAATTAGCTATACGTGGTTTTTTATTAAATTCAAATATTATACCAGTGCATATTATTTAACGTATCTGTTTTTCATAAATATATATTCGAGTAAACATAAAATTCTAATGCAGCTACTGTTACTACAAGGTACTACAAAGTCTATTAGTGTATGTGTATAAAAGGTCCCTCGTGTCAAGGTAAGCGATAAGCGAGTCTTTTAAATGCTTTTCAGCGTTTCTGGTTATACAATTTCCTTTATGACATCATTCCTCGTCTTATAAAACATTATTTAAGAAACAACATATGGCTATGTTGTTATGCCTTTTAACTTTTAGTTGGTGTTGTACTATGCTTCATATTTCTATAATTTTGTTTCAATTTATTTGATTAGCTAATGTCAAAACGATAACGAACTTGTTTTGGATACATCAACTGAAAGTTCAATAGTTCAAACATGATTTAAATCGAATGATTTATTCATAAATATGTGTAAGCCTCAATATCAGCTCCAAACATCTCAGATTCTACGGAGGTTAATTCTTTGCTTCATGATCGATATCTCTACGAAACGTTCTTCCACAGAAGGCTCGGGCTGCTTTAGATTTTAAATTAGGAGATGCTACGTTAGAACCTTTCAGGGCATAATGCTGCAGGAAGAACTGATTATTCCTTTAAGTCAAGTCACTTGACTAGAAAATTATTCTGTAGGCAGGTCTAATGTTAAATCATTTTTGAAACTGGATTTGTAACCAAATCAGCGATAGACATTAACTTAGTCTTTACCTAATCCACATATTGATAAGTGCAAAGTTATAAGAAATATTCTGTAGGCAGGTCTAATGTTAGATCATTTTTGAAACTGGATTTGTAACCAAATTAGCGAGAGACATTAACTTAGTTTTTACCTAATCCACATATTGATAAGTGCAAAGCTATAAGAAATAAAAGTTAACATACGATTGCCCGATAATAATTCAGAAGCATAATTATGAATTTGATCCTGTGTGTATTTGTTGAATAACTCCTCCATTCTGAAATCGATAATCAATTCATAGTTTTTTGCCCTACCTCAACCATACATAACGAATGATTCATTGTTTTCTTTTTCAGTTGTTACAACATTTTTTAACCATTAAGAGTAAAAAATGGTATTTTGACCAAATCTCTCTACTTGTGCTATGTAACCATCAGAATGTAAATTTGTTTAATTAAAGAAATGTACTTTTATTGTTTATTTGTTCTGAAAATATATCTTAATGAGTGTTAAACCAATTCCATCATGGAGGGTCTTTAATGAATAACCAGTTATAGCACAATTCGGTAATATCATGTCCATATAAATTAAATCGAATAAGCAACCTTTACCTTAAACGTTTTGTTGAAAAAGGATGTTGATTTTGTTTGGTTGTTTGTTTTGGAATATAACGTCGCTTTAACAGTATTTCAGTGATATCGCGACATGTGGAGGAAGACCCCGGGGGGACCTCGGTTCACTATTTCAGGCACGGGGTGCACCCGGGTAGAACCACCGACCTACCGCAAGCCAGCTTGAAGGCTTCCTCACATGAAATATCCGAAGTGCCCAGACCGGGATTCGAACCTACATCGGTGAGGGCTGAGAGATTGGAAGTCAATGACTATAACCACTCGGCCATGGAGGCCCCCGAAAAGGACGTTGAACATTATTTTCAAAATATGCACACTTGAATATAAGATGTACTGATTGCATGCAACTTTAAAGCGATTCAATACGTTACTCAGTGTAAAACATGTCAAATAATTCTCATGCCTACAGGTACGTTAGCGACTTCCACTTTTTCACAAACATTACAAATACCTAGTTCAATTACAATTTATCATAAAGTTAAAATACTTTATGTGAGTTCTGTACGTTGGAAAATATGATTTTGTTTTCAAATAAGGCTTAGAGGGCGCCGTGGTGTAGTGGAATTATCCGCCTTGTAACCAGGAGGTTGCGGGTTCCAACCCCGACCTGGGTCTGTCTCTTGACCTTCATTAGACACCAACCAGTAGTGCTACCCAGGAAGTGGACACGAAAGTGTTCCTGCAAGCGACAGTCTTTCAACATAATCGAGCCTTAATCAAACTTTTACGCTTAACTATACTGAATGGCAAAAACAAAATAAATAAACCTCCATAAATAAGCTTTCCCAGGACTACAGAAATGCGCACAATGTTTTAGTAAACATTTATTGGAATCACCCCTTACATTTCGCCTTTAATATGTAATTTGATGAGGTTAAGATAAAGCAGCTTTTAATGGGATGATAGTGTCTCTTTAAACTAAACATTTTAAACTTTTAAGTCAAATTGTTTTTACATCACCGCAAGGGAAAACAATTTGATAACTTTATTTCAGCTATCATTGTTTTGAAAGACAATTGTCAAATGTTTGACCTTCCCTCGGGAATACTTGCTGAAATATAACACTGCATACTAAATGCACACGTCCTTGATGTATCACTAATTACTCCACATTTCGATAAAATATAACGTCAGTAAGATACAATCAACAGTTTCTCTTGTGGTTTGAATGCGGGGAAATTTAATTATTGCCGCTTGATCATATTTATTAAGTTAGCAAAATATGTCACTTCCTTAGTTGGGAATGACTTGCACGACTGATATATGCTGCTTCCAGCTGTTTGGACAAAATATGATTGCCAAAGGGGGTATAATGAAGGCGTTTATTTTGCATATTTGTTCCAAAACGAAACTTCAAAGAATAGTTGCAATAAAAGTAATATATAATGACTTAACATCATTGAATAATGTTTCGACAGAAAAACGTATTGGCTTACGATCGCTATTCGTGTACTGATATTGATTGTTGGTTAGAATGCAAACGAGTATTAATGTTAGTGAAACACAAGATGCAAGTTTAAATACATCATGTTTGTTATGACATGGTAGATTGTGCATACATGTAGCATTTACACCAAACACTTTTTTATTTGCCGGCACTTAAACGTGTACGCGAAAATTATGATAAAATACTTATTATTATTATTATTAAATTATTATATATATATATATATATCTGTCTGTTAGTACTTCATTTGCTTTAATGAACCCTGTACATAAATCCGGTCCTTTTACTTTTCGTTTACATTTCGTTTAATTCAATACATGTTTGTAATTTACTTATTTTGTTTTGTAATTAAGAGTTGTCCATACATAATGTAAAACCTGTTGTATTGTTACAAAACAACATGTCAAATCTCCTGTAACATGTCATATATTGTAACTAGGCTTTGGTAGTTTGGTAGTCATTCAATTGATCAAATCTGACATGTTCAGGTACAATAGTTATGTTCATATGTGCGGGTAAAGTGATGTTCTTCACCTGTACACTTTAGTGCTCCAGATAATAGGTCAATAAAACAATATGTAAGACAGATTATACATACATTTTATATCTAATTCAAACAAGAAACCAGTAAGAATTAATCACAACATCTTACTAAAATCATTGAATGTAAGACGTTGTTTTCTGATATAACTTTTTTCTCGTAAAGCGGCTAAAGTTAATTTCGATGATTGTTATGGTTGAACAAGTACTAATCATCAAGGATAAATTCGTTTACTCGATGCAGTGTGTAGTCTTAGTGACATCGACCAATCGACCGACCCTTATATTACATTTGTTTTAACAAATCAGTTGCGATAAACTCTGCATGTCCTTCTCACGGTATTCGGTTTAAAATATCCAAATTCCAATATTTCTTTTTAAATTAAATATAAAGGTCAAGACATACAACTGTTTTAAAGCTTTGGTATAAATGTATATTAAGTTATTTATGTCCATATCTACATGGGTAAAAGGCAAAATGCATTCAGTCTACCCGTTGAAGTTTATCAATAAGTTCTTAATCATACATCATAGCAACATGGCGATTTCCCTGTCAAGTGGGACCATTTTCGTGTATCTTTAAAACGAAAGCGTTAAACTATCACGCTATCTTTCCATATCGTCTCTTATGATTGGGTTCATCTTGGCCAGATATAAATTGCTGTTTGAATTAATGAGATAGGTCACGAAAGTATTTGTAAAACCTCTAAACACTAAGGATGATATAATTGCATATTTTATGGGTTAAGAAAACATCTATAAAAATATTCCGAACACTAAGGATGATATAATTACATACTGTGTACCTCTGTATTGACTATTGTTTCTTTTACTTTGTCGTGAATGCTTAAATGCCGATTTCATACTAAGATGTTCAGAGGAGAAAATAGTCATGCCTCAATGCATTGCGAGTTATTGGCATTTGTTAATAACCACTGAAAGTATCATTTGTTGAAACTAAGCATTATTTTTACTATTGATCATATTTTGACCGTTCACCTCAGTTTTTTAGGAAATGTTGTGATTTATTACTTTAGTAACCTTAATCGAAATGACATGTATAACAAAACGAATGTACATATAACAGTAGTTATATACGAAACATTCCGTTGTTGGGGGCAAAAATGTTTTTGTGCGTGTCTCCTATCATATGAAAAAGTCTATTAAATGCTTATTAGATCTTCCTACTTCGCAATGCACAAGTGATCATCTCAGTTCATATAATAGTATTGCTAATCCATGACGCAGGTCAGTGTCTGAGAAAAAGCTTTCTTTCACATCGACAAGTCATATGAGAATTATTGCTATGACAGCTAATGTAAAGTCAATACGACTAACGTTTGATGTACCAGAAAAACTCTTTAGTTACATCGAGGGTAAATTGTGGTAGATCATTTTTTGAAATCATACGTTTATTTGTGGATTTTATAAAAAGGCCATTAAACACATTTACAATCTGACTTTTCCATTATAGTTAAAATAACAATTGAAGGTAACGTTTCAATAGATGAGAACAACTGTTTTATCACAAATGTATCGATGGAATTTATCATGAATTATATTTGATTAGCAAAAAGATAATTACATGTTCCTGACGTTTCCTATGGAATACGTTATCGCTTGAATAACTGACAAATGGCGGAATAATAGGCACTGGCATTATTTAACGTTAATGTTAAAGACTTTCGGATCTTTAAAGAATCTGTTTTGAAGAAATTTAACCTATATATGTTATACTTACAGCGTTAAAGGACATAAAAAAAGTACCTATGATGTAAGCTTTTTATCAGATCTGATAATTAACGTTATATAGATGTTTTTCTGGTACCTATATAATTGAGATACATTTACAATTACATAAGACATAAATATCTACAAACGGAACAAATAAACATCTGAACGAGCCTTAATCTCCATTTAAGAGTAAAGTAATAAAGCAAAACTAATTATTTTTATATGCACTTTGAAAAACTGACTTAAATTCGGGACTCATAGTTACATATTTGTTTCACTGACACAAAATATTTTTTTTATCTTATCCTTTTTTATTTCCATAGTTCAAGACAATCATATATTTATGTACATTATATGATTGACAATAACATGTGTGTGAGAGAGAGATAACAAGAAAAAGAAAGAGAGAGAGATAACATATTTTCAAACATTTTCATATGGCTGAGTATTAGCGATTTGCTAATTTATTTTTCATCGTACTCTTTTGCGTCCCTATTATGCAAACCGCCAATGACGTAAAAATGCCTAGAGCGCCTATATTTACTTAGACTGATAAGCGCATGAACATTCCGTCAATGTCATGACCTGTAGTGTGTTAAAGTTGTGTTTGTTTGGGCACATGTCTTGGATAACATTTTGGATTATTCTGTTTAGTGGGATTGTTTTTGTCATAACTTTGTGCACAAAGTATGTCTTGCAACATGTTTAATGTTAATGTTAATTTTAAATGTGGATATAAGTGTACAGAAATTACAATGTCAGGTGTGTAAGAACGGATATATTTACACAAAACATACAGTCAATCGGCATACATATACAAATACAGTATGGTAATTTAATACATCACTTTTACAAATGTAGAAACAGGTACACGGAAATAAAACAACTGTCAAATGAACAACACACATAGTTTGAAGTGTATCTGCTATAGTGATCTTCTAATAGACGAACTAATGATACATAAAAGATATGCTTACTAGCAATCCTTTTCATCATTTTCCTAAGTAATTTATCATCTAATCTATTATTTTCTTTTGATTCTAACATATATCTTGAAGTGCTCTGATGAAACTTATCGTGAAAGATGAAAACCCTTTGAACAAAGTATAATAGAAACAGACAGAAATAATTTCCGATAACAGTTTTATATTCATCTCTTTCTGATGTTGAATAGACGTAAAACGGGGAGAGGCAGGCGGTTGACGGTCGATTTGCCACTCTGGCAAGTCTCATACTGCACATTATATTATAAATATTATTTATAGATTCTACGTCTGTTTTAAATTCTAACTTGACGAAAACCATATGTATGGATACTTTTTTATCATTATATATACAGATGTAGCAAAGGCACTCGGGGTGATGACTTCAAATGCTTAGGTGATGTGTAGATTGCTGAATAGTTACGTACTTCCACCTTTTGATTACCCATGCCAACATGTGACTATGCTCAATATGACTTGCAATTTGATTTTAATATACAACATATATTGTTGATCATATACTAAGTATAATTGGGAATTATAATAAGTGTGTTTCTAACGACTGAAACCATTTCTATTCTGGATATATGAAATTATTTACGTATGAATTTACTAAAAGATATGAAT
This sequence comes from Nuttallia obscurata, assembly GCA_032358795.1. Taxonomy (NCBI): domain Eukaryota; kingdom Metazoa; phylum Mollusca; class Bivalvia; order Cardiida; family Psammobiidae; genus Nuttallia; species Nuttallia obscurata. Next base: position 2,126 of record JAULCC010281484.1, on the reverse strand, counting down.
TTTAGCTTGACTGTATACAATCAATAATTTTGTAAGAAGGATGCATTATATAATGAATCCCCAATGCCAATGAAGGTTTAGGATTCTCATTAGTTGTAACGAACTGTGGAATTAAGTCGGTTATTTATCAACACATAATTTCGAAACTAATGACAGTATATAAGTGATATGTCATTACATAAACTTGATTTGTGAAACCCATCTGACTTCTTTACCTACTGACCGTTCAAACTTTTCGTAACCTCTGCTATTCATGTTAATGCACGACTTTGTCTCATCTCTGTGATCGATGTTATTTATCTATATTTGCATAACCCTTGATACAGTGACAGTTATACAGCGAAATGAAACATTAAAGGCGTTATGCCAAAGCAAAGTCCTATACAATAACTTGAATAAATATGTAAGAACAAATAACTTAAAACGAGCATTAACGTGACATGTGGCAAATAAAACGTTCAACAACGCCAAAAGTCAAGTCTAGTGTGTGTAGAAACGGTGACATAGCTTACAAGATGTTTTAAATGTACATATATTCTGGACGTAGTCGTTTAAGACCGTTTTCAAAACTTCCTGCTCTCTAATTCAAAATAGTATTTATGAAATATTCTAAAGTATGACTATCATGTTGTTAAGTAAAGGTTTTGAAAAACATAATCGAAGTCAATAAGTGGTAAAAGAAACTTCAATATATTTGCTAACAGTCTTGGTGGAAATAACATTATGAGTTCTAATTTGAAATTATTTTCAAATATAGTCTGTTTATCAATTTAAAACATTTTATATCTGCATTTCTCTGAAATACAAAGTACAACAGTTTTATAACATGGTTGATATATTTAATTGATAACAAGTTAGTATATATGATAGACTGCATAGGTTAAAACTTTGAAAGTTTGATATATTAGTATATTTCAACAAAACTATTGCTCTCAGTATGCCCTACGGTTAAATCTCCAACCGAGTTTGCGGCCTTCTAATTATAGACAGTTCTATAACATGTTAACAGTAAATGTGTGCATACGTGTACAATAAGTGTAAACCTATTTAGGCATGTCCGGAGATACATGAATCAGGACTATCTAAATCGAAATATAGACAAAGGTGCTTATATTTTGTAACGTGACCTCATTTAGAAACCTACTCCAGTATTTCCCTAGACTATTGCATTATTCATTGTTTGCTTTTGAAATTCTCTGCATCTGCAGTTGTTCAATTCTATGAAAATTAACTCTAATTTGTAAATTGCAATTCGCTGCGCGCTGCAAGTCTGACTTAATGTGATAACTGCGGACCTTCAGCAGCAGATACATTCATTACTTACCTCAGAAGTTTTTAAAAGTTTTTATTGAATATATCACTTTTATACAATAACTGCACTATAATGTCAATTGGCAATTATTATACTAATTAAATTATTTGCTTTTTTATAAGCGACATTATATCATAACTTTGCTGTAATAAGTTAAGGTATCTAAAATGTAAATATAGACTCTAGCCAGATAATTTAAACTTTGCGGATACTAAGCATGAACAAACTGAAGACAGATATGACGCACGTTTCACTTTCTACTTCTAAAGAAAAATCAACGTTGCAGTTAGGAGAAAACCCCGTGCCTCAGGTAGAACACCTACTCTCAGAGGCCCCCTGCTCTACTCCCGCCTCACATAGAATTCTCAGATTGAGTCATTAGACCAAAGAAAATCACACTTATAAAACGTTGACATTAACACGTTGGGTGCAAATTAAAATAATATGTGCCGTACGTCCCATTGCGAAATACGGCTGCTCCTCATAGTATATTGCGTCTAAAATTATTATGAATTCACTGGACAAGTTTCAAAATGCAGGACTCGGAAGAATCCTAGGGACCATGAAAACCACACCTATAAACAACAAAACAGCAGACAGCTGACCTTAAACTATGTGAGTCTAGATGAGACCAATAAAAGATCTGTGAACGATATCACCAACATTCGCGGATTCATGCATTCATAGATGGATCTACAGAATACACAGTACAAAATATGGCCAATGGAATCTATTTTAAGTTTCCATCCAGACACCTAACGTATTCATTTTTTCTGTTGTTGTTCGAAGCTTCAACTACACATATTAGGTACAA
>JAULCC010281373.1:0-12208 GCA_032358795.1 Nuttallia obscurata | reverse complement strand
CAGACTTTAGGACCAACTTTACAAAACTTCTGCCACTAAAAGTCTTTCTCGTGTTGAATGGCATTGTTAAGTCATTGTTGGTCAAGTCAACTGATCTGAGGCATTGTCGTATTGGAACATCCTGACTCAACAGTTTAATCAAGTATGCTGATGTATTGCCCACATAATACTGGTACATAAATGTCAGAAGTTTTAGGTTGGTTCAAGCTTTGATTGTTAACCAATGTAAATCATGTAAGGCCTGTTTGGAGCTGTCATAGTTTACCCATAAAGCACCAGCTTTGAACACATGTTTTGGATACGCTGAAGTTTATAAGGTCTTGCTCTCTACTGTAAGGTCTTTGGTCTGATATTTTCACATGTTTTTTATTCTAAAGAAATTTAACAGACGGAAATATATGGTGGAATGATGTCAGACAGTATTCCTGCATAATAGAGATAGTCCTAGGAGCATGTTTACTATGTTACTTGAATACTATGACGATTATAGGAGTGACCATAGCATGTTGTCATTATGCTTGTGAGTAATGTAATAGTTGTTGACTGTTAAGAAAAACGACTTGCATGGTTTTTATGACTTGGAGCCGAAATGAGTTAAGATGGTGCCGAATTGTCATTAGCCGAAACATCTCGAAACCGATTGTTCTACAAAACATACACAATTTTCAAATAATTTACTGTTTAAAACTGGAAAATCGGTAGCTTTGTTTATTTCACTTTTCTTATTTTATTTATTAGGCAAATACCTATCTAAAGAATCAAAATCATTTTACAATTAGCAAAATAGCACGACTTAACATAACACTGGGTACAGTTTCATTTGAAATGTGCCGAAATGCGCCGTACTGTTTCAATCGGGCTATCCGGCATATCCCAGCAGTGAACCGATTGGGAGCGCTCGCATCTAGCCCGACTGAATCGAGTGCACAAACGGTGTTCCGGGGTATACCGGGACAAATCGGTGCATACAATCGTGCCCGCCTAGTCATGTGTATCTGCTATACACTGGGCATGTTAAAATTCCAGAGAGCGCTACAGAAGAGTTCTCTGTATCCGCATCCCTCTCTCTGTGGCATCCATTACCCTAGCTGGCATTATGTGACGTAATAAACAAACTTGATTGACTGAAGAATACAAAACAAACAAGGAGATATGAAATCAGTACATGAAAAATGCATGCTACTACTATTTGGTATATTTTCACACATATTTGTTAATTTATCATAATAATGACTGCAGACTTAATATTTGTTAATTTATCATAATAATGACTACAGACTTAATGCCTGCTTGATAGAAAAGTGGGTTAAGTTCTTAAATGCGACTGAACTACCTGGCGTGGCAAGCCAATATTTCTGTGTAACACTTCCATATTTACATCATGTTTTTCCAGTCACCAATTTAGCTGATCCAACTATTAATTAGCTGTTACCACACACATGCATACATAAATTATGCAGTCTCAGGTCTGACTTTTTTGTCCTCATTCTGTGACATTTAACTTACAATCATTGCACACCTAGGACCATTCTGTTCTCTCCTTTTGACCTTGATATATTTATGTCCAGTAGTCTTTATTAAAGAGGCATATGTGTCTCTTGTAATAATAATACTGTCTCATCATTGTAACAGGATGTAGATTATCAGGCTGTAAGAGTTAGCCCCCTTGTCTGATTGTAGGGTTATACTACAGTATGTGAAAATTAACTTATAGATTTTTCCAACCAAGCTCATATCCTGCGAAAAGTGCACCAAGTTGAACAGTGTGAGAACACTGAACTCAGCTTATTGATTTTCTGTAATGTTAGAGCTGCCATTATATTGGCTTGCTTGAATCTGGGTGGAAAAACCAATAGCTTCAGCATTTCCATTCCAACACAGACATCATTATGTAATGTAAAATATGTGGTTTGGAATAGCCCTCTAGCAAAATGCAGATCGAAATGGTTTTGTTGATGAGAACTGGGAAAAAAAATAAAGCTGGTTTAGTATTATCTGTGATGGGGATGGAATCTTGGAACTCCTATGTCCATGTAAACGCCTGTTAGAGGTGCAGTTTTCAGGTTAGTCAAGTCTTTGTTGTGTTAAGTAGCCTTTGTATATTACTTACGTTCATTGGAATGTGGTGAAGTATTTTGGGCTAATGAAGGCATGATGAGAGTTGTGTTATTGAGGATGTATGATGTTATAAATGGAGGAGAGTAAATTAAGCAGAGCGCTTTTTGTTGTATTGTATAGGAAACCTGAACACATTGAACAAAAGTTGGAAATCAGTTGGCCATTTTTGTATATTTATTTAGAGTAAAAGAAATCAGTCATTCAGATATCAGTTACTTAAATTAGCCTGTTTACCTTTAGCTGGCAATTTACTCATGTGAGCCAAGTCAGAGACATAGATTTATTCTATGTCTCTGGTCGAGTGTTTCTGAATTTGTAATATTATTACAAAACATTTTTACCTATTTACAATTTCCTTAAGAGAAATGTACTTCTATAAAACATACTGAAGGGTGCCCTATGTACTCAGGCCTATATCAACAGCACTATGGTAAGGAGAACTTGGATTATTCTTCACAACACAATTGTCATGGGTTAACCCTTAGCCTGCTAAGTGCCACTCTGATAGACTTTGCAGACAGCTTGGAACCAGATTAGTCACCGAGTAACTCGGCATCTAATCAGGATCCAAGCTGTTTGACACTCGGCCAAATGTTTCTCCAAATATTGGACGAAACCAAGGAATTTTAGAATCCAGGCAGACGACAGTTTAAGCAGATGACATTTTTGCAGCAGGCTAAGAGTTAATTCATGGAAGGTTTTATTTTCTTGATACTCGACCTATACATGTGGCTTTATCTTTCCAAGTCACAACTGTCTGATACTACCTCTCCTAGTTACAATTGTGTGATTTTACCTTTCCCATTCAAATATGTGATTTTAGCTTTCCCAATTACAACTATGTGATTTTACCTTTCCCAGTCACAACCATGTGATTTTACCTTTCCCAGTCACAACCATGTGATTTTACCTTTCCCAGTCACAACTTTTCCAGTCAAAACTATCTGCTATATTACCTTTTCCTGTTTCAACTATGTGATTTTACCTTTCCTAGTGACAAATATGTGTTTTTACCTTTCCCATTTACAATTTAAATATGTGATTTTACCTTTCCCAGTAACAACTATGTGATTTTACCTTTCTCAGTTTCAACTATAATATTTTATCTTTCCCATGCCGGCACAACTTTCCCAGTTACAACTATGTGATTTTACCTTTCCTGTATGGCGTTACAACTATATAGATGTGAGTTTACCTTTCCAAGCCACAACTTTCCCTGTCACAACATTTCCAGTCTCAACTATCTGATTTTACCTTTCCCAGTTACAACCATGTGATGGTAACCTTCCCAGTTTTAACCATGTGATTTAACCTTTCCAAGTTACAACCATGTGATTTTACCTTTCCCAGTTACAACCATGTGATTTTACCTAAAGTTCCCAGTTACAACCATGTGATTTTACCTTTGCCAGTTACAATAAAGTGATTTTACCTTTCCCAGTTACAACCATGTGATTTTACCTTTCCCAGTTACAACAAAGTGATTTTACCTTTCCCAGTTACAACCATGTGATTTTACCCTTCCCAGTTACAACTATGTGATTTTACCTTTCCCAGTTACAACAAAGTAATTTTACCTTTCCCAGTCACAACTATCAGATATACCTTTCCCAAAGGTATATTGCATTTTTTTCCACTTTCACTTAAAACTAGTGATTATGGATGTCCTAAAGAGAGGGAAATTGATACAGAGAAATTAACTTAATCAATAGAGCTTTAATTCTTTAGTTCTTTTATGTGCCCAGTGTTTATATATATTACTGATACAAATATGTGAGGTTGAACCCAGCTGTCACTTTATCCTGATACAGACAAACCAGTTGTAACACTATAATTATATAACTCTAAATCCTGCATGAGCACCAAGGAAGGAATGCCATTACTACTTCGATTTGATCCGGCTGGGGATCAAACCTGGGGTTTCTTGCAAACACTCTACCACTTGAGCTTAAACCAGGTGGAGTAAATAATCCTTCTCTCTTAACTTTCACATGCAGTGCAGCGAACCAGCAATCAGAATTTCAAAGGCATGCAGGCACATGCTTTTCTTTATAATTTAAATGATGACAAATAGGGTTTAGATACTCCAATGAATTATGACTCAGAACACATTTGCCATATATTTTAAACTTCCTGGAATTGATTTGGCTGGCATTTCATACCTTTGAGTAATTTTATTTATCACACCAATGGGTACATAGAAAAAACCCTAGTATTTTACCTGGAAACTAGCATGTTGTGACATTTCAAACTGTAAAGGAAATGTCAAAATATTTGTCACGGTAATGATTTTTTTTTACTAAACAGGTTAACATCGTGCAGCCTTTAAGCTGGCATACAGATCTGTCAGAGAAGATCTCTAAACCCTTTGAGATATCTAAGGTAAAGAAGGTCATGTACCTACAGGCGGGAAATGAAACTGTTGAAAAAATCTAGAAAAATAACCAGCAATAAGTGCAGACGAATCATTATCCTGCGTAAACGGAAGGGTGAAGCTATTGAGCTTTCCCACAAAACACCCACAGTGTTATTTGAGAGGCCATAATTGCATATAAAGTGCATAATTTATTACCCTGTAGGTAGTGGGAGAAGTAACACAATCATATCAGTTGTTCAAACTAGTACTATATATTTTATGGTGAAGCTGAGTCAACACTATCATTGTGAACCCTCATGTATTATAATGTTGAAAATATTATCAGTGTGAACCCTCAAGTGAACAAATCCTTTTGTGAATGACATTATTTGTGAAAGAATTTACCAGCTAGAGTGAATGTTCATGTGACATGTAGTATCTGTGGGAAGTTTCCTGTGAATGAAATTATCAGTGTTAACCTTCAAGTGAATGACACGTTTGTTAGTTTTGAAACCAGGAGTCATGTGAAAGACATTATCAATCATGTGAACCCTCATGTGAAAGATGTTATCAATGTGAATCCTCGTGTGAAAAATATTACCAAATGGGGAAGACACAATATAATCAATATGAACCCTCATGTGAAAGACATTATCAGTATAAAACTTCATGTAAATTTTGAAATTATCTGTGTGAACCCTCATGTGAAAGACATTTCCATTTTGAACCCTCATGTGAAACATTATTATCAATGTGAACCTTCATGTGAATATCAGTGTGAATTGATATTAACCATCATGTTAATGACATTATTAGTGTGAACCCTCACATAAAACGAAGACATTATCAAGTGAACCTTCGTGTGAATACGATTATCAAATTGGAATCATCATATAGGAAGGACATTAATTACATATGGTCAGTCTGTTCTCTTTACTGGCTCCTAACAACAACATCTTTTCCTAAATGGCTCAGCCAATCTTATAAAAACATAGATGTTCCTTGTGTGGCCCTCTTTTAAAGAAGTTCTCAGAATAAGAATTCCATTTAGAACTCTTGTTGCCATGGCAGCAGAAAGGAAAAATAAGTGGCAGGAATTGAAATGATTTGGCAGATGAGTTACTTTGGTGATCAACCCTCTACAAAGATCATTAATATTACTAGTAAATGGAACAGTAAAAAAAAATATGGTTGCCAGGGGGCGGAGCCCATTTGCCTTATATTGTACATATATAGATTTATATAATTAAAAGGTCTTAATTTTCCTCTGGAATCAAAAATGCATAGAGCTGAGAGATTTTATTTTGGTAAATGTACATATATCATCATCAAATCCTTGGTGTTGTTCATTAGTGAACCATCATCATGGGTCAGATTTTGTGCTGTCTCAGGGTGTCTTTTTAAAAAGACTTTGAAATATAGTGAAAACAAAAAGGTTCTCTGCTGTAAAAAAATAAAACATGCTATTGCTATAGAGCTTTGATATAAGCACATGATGTTACAATTCTATAGGAATTTAAGACTTTGAAAACTTCCTAGTTCAAATTAAAAAAACACACAGAGTTGAAGCACACGGTTCAAGCCATGTAGTTTTTATAAAATAGATATGGCCCACATCTACAAGTGAGTGCTTCCCTCAAGGCTCCTATACAAGCCGCCTGATCTGAGTCTACTCTGTTTGCAAATGTATCAAAAGGTTGATTATGTTGAGTGAAGGGTTAAACTTTCTGTTCCTGCACCAAGATTCTTGAATGTTTGCTTCCAACACTTTTCATAACTCCAACAGGATCATGACTTATGTTTACTGGTAATATAGCACTCATGCATGCATTTATTTCTCAAAGGTGATTGATTAAATCCAATTAAGAACTTCAATAGCTTATTTGATTAAAGATCTCTTTCCAGAGACAGTGTGGAGGTTCACTTTCTTCCCACCTCTGCTTCAATTGGAAACAATACTAGATAATTATGATAGTATTAGTTTTTCATTTTTGAAATTTAATGTTGCTTCATTCAACAGTTTTTCAGGCCAATGGCACTGTTCAGCTCATCACTGCATGGCATAGAAAGACCCAAGGGTCTGGACCTCTATGCCTCATTTAAATCACAGAGAGCACCTGGGTAGAACTTTACTAACCTATGCAAGCCAGCTAAAATTTAATTAAGTGCCTATATAGACTGCCCAGAATTTCAACCTTCTTTTGTCAGGGGCTGAGAGGCTACAAGTTGGTGACTTGACAACCTCTAGGCCTGCTGCAAATTTAAGAGATTCTTGAACTGAGAAGATGGTTCTGTTCTTCACAGTGACTATATCAGTGTGGTAAACTAATCTGACTTTTGATGTAATTTCAGCTACCATGCAAGCACCAATTCAAACTTTCCAAAGGTTATAAGTATTTTAACTTTACGTTTATTGTTTTGGAATATAGAGCTAGCTATGCTAATAGGAAAACTGAATACTCATTACATAGATGATAAAAGTTATTTAGGCAGTTTAGCCGTTTGGCCCCCAAAAAAGGGGCAAATTTGCAATACTATAATACTTGCTGCATTAGCTTCCAATTATAAAAGTTCTCATTTGCCATGTTTTGGGGACCAAATCTTTGGCTAAATTAGCGAAAAGAAAAATGATTGCCTTTTTAAAGAAGACTGTTTTCCGCTTAGCATAATACAGGCTATATTTCAACACAATAATCGTACACTTGATATACTTACACTACAGCCTTTTGAAAGTCTTAATCGATAGATACTTTTTGCCTGGCACAGTTGCTGAAATTACATCAAAATCACACTGTATATAAATCTCTCTCACACAAAGTCACACACACATGAATTGGTTTTGTATCTTTTTTTATTAGATAATATGCAAATTGCAGCATTTCACCATATTATCACCATATTATATATACACACAGATTGCTATCTTCATGCATGTAGAATAATTATTTACAGTCTAAACTTTATAGTTACTGAGCTTGCAGAATGTCAACAGACCTATGCTGCTGCAAGGAACAACCGATATCTTCCTTCACTGTGAAAAGCTGGAAAAGTCAACATATGATCTTATCTGACTTAGAAATCAAATAAGCAAACAAACTGTACTATAACCACTAAAAACATCTTGGTGTTTGTCTGCAGTTCCTGAGACTCTCAATAGATAAATTATAGTTGATGTACTCTTGGGTCTCACTGCTATGGGTTCAAATCAAGGTCTGGGCACTGCAGAATTTTCAAGTGAGGAAGCCTTCAAGCTGGCTTGTGGTAGCTAGGTGACTGGTTCTGCCAGGTCGCTGTCTGTGCCTGATATGATGGACGGATGTCTTCCTCCATCATGATGAGCTGGAAGTTGCAATATGATTGTTGAAGTAGCATCAAATTAAAAAAAAACAACAACAAACAAATAATTTATAGACATGACAAGTAGCCCTACTGTATCAGCTATATCAAAATAATGCAGAAATACTTTGAATTTATTCAGTGTGTAACCGCTCGCTTAGCTCAAATGGTAGACAGTCAGCTTCCAGTGCGAGAGGCAGCAGGTTCTATCCGTGGCTGGGTCATACTAAAGACTTTAAAATGGTAGTAATGGCTTCCCTCTTTGATCCTCAGGATTTAGGGTTAGCATAACGACTGGTTTGTCGGTGTCAGGATAAAGTGACAGGCTGTGTTTCAGCCCCCCACTTGTATCAGTGCTCATTGGGCAGGTTAAAGAACCATAGAGCTCTACAAAATTCTGTGTATCCCCTTTCCTCTCTCTAGGAAGTCCATTAGCCCTAGCTTGCAGAAAGTGATGTTAATGATACAAACAAACATACATGTACAAAGCTAACAAAATTTTGCCCTTCAGACTACAATGTAAAAAAACATTAGAGAGAAGCCCCAGTTCCATTATTATACCATGGATGACATCTTAAGTCAGTCTTGAGCTGTTGTTACAATGTCTTTTAATCTGACTTATAGTCTGAGTGTCATATGTCTGGAACAACCAACTGATTCCCAAGGTCTTTCATAGTCTCACACAGAAAAAAACTTGTCCAGTATTGAGGTTAGCAGCAATTATGACATCATTCAAGAACTAAAACAAACAAGAGCATAATGCTTTCTTCGTATTATGAAATGCTTTACAAGCTTTTCTGCATTTTTCCCGTGGATTAATTGAATATATATAAATGATTTAGTTTAAACTTATTTTAGCCTGATTATGTTCAAAGCCTATATGGGTTGCAGAAATACTCAAGTCAGTTTCCTGGGTAGAACCAGTACTTGGTGTCAACAAATGAAGGTCAAGAGAAAGGCCCCCTTTGGGGCTCAATCCCGCAACCTCCTGAACACAAGGCGGACACTATATCCACTACACCATTGCACTCTTAATGATTTAAAGCAACAAAAGAAAAAAACACAGCAAAAAACACAAGTATAATCAAAGCACTGAAAGTGCTGAGAGCATTGGGCTTAAAGCTGAACTGTTAGACATATTTATTTTTTTGGTTGGCACAAGTACAAGAAATAATTGAGGAAGGTTTGTTTGCCCTATTGTTTGCCTATATATCTACATGAAAAAATTGATATCCAAAAAAGATACTGCAAAAAAAATAAAAAAAGTCCTAGTATTTAATTCTGTTATCAGTTTCTATAACTAACACCAACAATTTACTACCATTGAGTCCAATATTTCAAATAAGTGGAGTTAATTTTCTTTTACAAACTACCATTTAATGCACATATTCATAATGTATATATATCCTTACCAGAAATTATCTGATAATTAAACACATGATAAGAGTATCAATCAACATATTCAGTATAGCTTGCCCTGGACTGAGTCTCCTCTGCATATCAAATTTATGCACTTTCATAATTTGAATAATGCCCTTCACATTAAATTATGGATAGCAATAAAGAAAGACAAGCAACTTTTATTATAGTTTTTATTTTATACATATATAAAGTGCAAATCAAATTAAAAATGCAACATAATATTTATTTCTATAAATTGACTCATGGCAAATATATTAGGTGTAAATATAAAGGCATAGTAGTTTTCATGTGACATCCAGTAGCGAAATCAGTAGAAATATATCCCATGAAGAAATATGCTTTTAGGTCGCTGTTTTACGTATAATAATTTTATTTTATTACATATTTCTGTATGTATATATATAATTATTATATATATATAAATATATATATACACATACACAAGTTAAAAAGGTACTGGTAGATTTGGGTATATCTATTAAGTGGGTTTTGGTGAAATGTGTCAGCTCGAGCGTAGTTATACAAAATTTAAAATTGTGCTCAATATACACTTTTACCTCAAAATATATTCACTGTTGTCTCCAATTTTTTTCAAGTAACCCTATTAATTTCCTGTTTTTTGTTTTTTTTAGAATTTGAATGTTTACACATATTTATTTCAACTTAAAATGGAACTACTTTCTGTCATTCTTGTGTTCACAACATTCCAGTTGCATTCTTGGAAGAGCTTGAGTTGTTGCAAAATACCACTAAATAAAACAAGGGGGCTATTAGCCCCTTGCTAAAAACCACCTACAGGTTTTTTTCTTGAACAAGCACACAGTGAGCTGCACAAGCAATTGAAGACATGATAAACTTTGTAATTATTTGTGAATGATGAGCAGTATTCACTTAATTGTACCTTACAACATGGAAAGGGATTAAAATTAAAACAAAAATGTAAGGGGAAGATTTCACTGTGTTTTTATATGAAACAACAATTTTCAGGAATTTTTTACCTGGATTTCAAAATTTAAGTAAAACACCTGGTTATATTAGTTTGGCGAAGTCAGCCAAAGGTAGGCTAGGCTGTAGGCTGTTCTTTTCTTGTCTAGACGATAACTTTGTCATGCATAGAGATATTTTCAAATAACATGGCACACAAGGACACCATATCAAGACGATGTGTTGTATGAAAAATTTATGTCTGTAGCTTTAAGGTCAAGGACACAGATTGACTTTAGTTGTACTTTTCTTGACTGGACCATAACTTTGTCATGCATAGAGATATTTTCAAATAACTTGGCACACAGTTTGACACACCATATCAATTAGGCAATGCATCACATGAAACATTTTTGTGTAGCTTTAAAGCTACTGCACTCCAGATATGGCCTAGGATATTGAATATCTGAAAACTGTTGCATAAAAGTTGTGATATATTCAGGAAACATGGATGCACTATTATGGAAGTGATACTTTAAAAAAAAATGCTCAAATTGGTAATTTACCTCTAAAACTTACCCTGTTGTCAAGGTGTTGGCATTCTTAGTGTGGTTTCTGTGACTTTATGTGAAAAATTCACAATAACTAAAGAATTTTGTCCTGAAACCTCTTGCATTCATGTTACCTTCATATTTACAATTTTTGGAAGATGATTTGAAACTTCTGATATTTTTAACCAAATTTGGTTTTCAGTTGCTTAAAGGTCAAGGTCACAGTGAAAAGAAAATAGGCTTGAATTGATTTTTTTTTTTGTCTTATGCATAATATGACTTTTAGGAATTTTAGGGCCTTTTATGGAATTTGGTTTGAGCAAATTTCTCTTAACAATAAACATTAAAGGTTTTCTGTTGTTAAAAAAATGTGTGGGTGTGATCGTGGAAACATGTTCCATAAATAGAACCAGTATGATTGATGGGAGTTTTTCTGTCACAAAAGTGTTTGTGTACATAACTGTTTAATTAACATTGCTATGGACTGAGACACTATGATGTTCTGACAATATCAGATGAAACATGTGCCGCTGTCTTAATTCTAGTTCATCCTTGTTCTTGTCATTTTAAATGGCCTCACATTAATCTGGATATTATTGTGCCTAGACCTCGCAGGAAAAGATTTATGTTTTCTTCTTTTTTATGTTTCTATAGTAACGGTAAGACTGTTGGATTGGTTTATATGTGCTTTGTAACAGGATATGATTAACATGTATTGATCCAAGGGGAAAAGATATTTTAAGATAGAAGCAACTGGAATTTGATCTAGAGCCATGAATCACAACTCAGTTGTTATTAATGTTTATATGTGAAAGGTTGCTAATGTGAAATTAATATTTTTTATACAGTTTAACAGGTAAATACTAACTGAATTAAAGTAAGTGGATTACAGCAGTGGGGATAGTCTAAGGTTTAGTGTTGAAAAAAACAACAAAAACAACAGGAACGTTTGATTTCTATTAATTGCTTTTTATGGAACCACTGAGGCTTGAATAATGTGTTAATGTTTCCATGATGTGTGGACATAATGTGTAGCAGATTTGGTAAACCATGTAGACTATAACTTGTACAATATGGTTGTGCAAACCATGTAGACTTTTAGTTGTACAATATGGTTGTGCAAACCATGTAGACTATAAATTGTACAATATGGTTGTGCAAACCATGTAAATTATAACTTGTACAATATGGTTGTGCAAACCATATAGACTATTACTTTAACAATATGGTAGTGCAAACCATATAGACTATTACTTGCTCAATATGGTTGTGCAAACCATGTTATTGTAGACTATTACTTTTACAATATGGTTGTGCAAACCATGTAGACTTTTAGTTGCACAATATGGTTGTGCAAATTATGTAGACTATAACTTATACAATATGGTTGTGCAAACCATGTAGATTATTACTTGTACAATATTGTTGTGCAACATGTACAATATGGTTGTGCATGGCCATCAAGAGTGGGGGATATATATTGCCTAAGTGAGGAAGCCTT
>JAULCC010281262.1:0-12211 GCA_032358795.1 Nuttallia obscurata | reverse complement strand
AAAATAAATTACATTAATGAAATATATCAATAGGAAAGAGCTCAATTAACGAACTGATTGATTTTGTTTCTCTGCATATATTTTGCATACGTATACACTTAGAGTGTAATATGCGATTAATTCAGTTGTAACCATTTTGCATGTTTGTATGTGGATTACTTGACAAAGGTAACTAAGCTTGAGAAATGCAACATATACTTGTTTTGAGTTTATGAAGACAGATGATTTTCACAACTACCAAATATAATAATTATGTGACATGTAAAAAGTTATTGGACATATTGAAACAGATCGTCTGTAATTTCCAATTTATTAGTTAAAACAAACTTTTGTCAAACACACTGGTCTAAGGGATGAAATGGAAACACTAGGTAAATTATAGAATGATTACATGTAAGATACAAGTAGCTGTAATACTATAGCCGATAGTAAAATAAATGGTTTATGTCAAATAGCCATGCAGTTTTTATATGTGAAAGAAATGTTTGGGTAAATGTCTGCATGTTGAAATCCAATTGTAACCACGAATAATGTAAACGCCATCTTATCTTGAATGTATGTGGAATATTCTTTAAGGAATTCTGAAATTATTTGTTCGGACCTTATTGTAAAACAAATGGTCTTTTGAAACGGCGTCTGAAGTGTTGTTTACGTTCCACAATATTATTTTATTTTTTACTCAAACTGGGAATAAATCCTTCAGAAATTTGTACTCATTTAGAACTTATAACAACAACAACGGTATTTTGAAATAATATCGGCTAACTGTTACAGATTTTTATTACTGTGTATGGTAACATACATATTGGTATTGTACTAAATAAATGTTTTAAAGATTGTATAGGTCTTATGTCTTAAATTGTCTTACAATAATACAATAGTCCATTACGGAAAGTGAAAACAATCAAATTTGCATACGAGAATACGCCGTCTTTGTGTTATCTGTTTTGGGTAAATCTCATAAATGACCAATATTGTGCACGTGATTCACCGAATGAAAGTCTTTCTTATTTAATCCTCGAGTGTGCAACTTATTTTGAAAAAGTATCTTTACATCTTGTCCTGTTCGGAACATCAGCACTATTCATTACTATGTGTCAGCTTCAGGTACGTTCCCATATTGATTTCCTTATAAAGGTGGTGAAAGGAAAATGTGTACTTAACATGACTGTATAAAATTAAATTTACATTTATAAGTTTAACCAATTTTCAAAGCGTTAACCATATACATACATTCCACTCATGACATTCATTGTATATATTCATTTTTATAGTTGTATTTTAATATATATCCTGTACATTTATGAGCATTAAGATAGAATAGTGTTAAATACAGTTGCAACAATCTTTTTGCAAAAGAAACAAATATAATGACCCTACTTGTTTATTTTATTATGATGATAATGAATGTTTAATAACTACTTCTGCAAATTTCTAGCCTTTCTTATTTCAAATTCAAATGGGCGCGAATCCCTTTAACGATTTATACAGTTGGCTTTACTGTTATACATAAATATATGATTTCGCTTTAGCGTTTTACTATATAATTCAAATCATGTTTATGGCTTTGATAAGAATATGACACTAATAACACAGCTTCGTCTCAAATTGGACATGGTTTAATTTTATATAAAAAAGGCATAAAAGTGGAGGTATAAGTTACCTTCTTTTGTTACATTTGATTCGCCTGCGTTGAAATAGTAACTAGTTTTTATGTGGTTGACACCTTAATTCTTGAAATAAAACGTTTCCTGAATTCAGTAATGACGGTTAAGCAATTTCGATTTAGTCTATCAGCACCAAATGGGTATAGATATGTTGTGAGTGGTAGTCAAAGTGTTTATATCTTTGTCAAGCTAATCAAATGCCTATTGAGACTGTTTTTGCAGACATGGGTTTCTTACACCAACTGGTGACTGCCAACGTATATGTTACTACAATGTTTTGTCATACGTGGGTGCTTGTTTCAACTATGCACTTAAAAAGGTGCTTGTGGTTTTGAATTTGTTAATGTGGTGTATTGGTATACGTGTGTCTGTTTTTGAAGTAATCGTTTAAATTGTAAACTTGCATGTAAGTGCTAATTTTAAAGGTCAGATAAAACCAATATAATCAATAAAATATATGTGCATGGTTAATCATTTGATTTCCTACAATTTTAGTTAACTCGCCAAACAAGGAGACCGTTGATCGTGTAAACGTGCATGTTAGACTGTTTTATCAGCTTTGCTCCACCGTCATAATGCCATTTATCTCATTTGTGGTATACTTAAGCCAAATCGGAAATATCAATAGTGTAATAGCTCAAACCGTTCATCGGCATTTTCGGTTGTATAAACAATATCGCAGGATATGATAAAGAAGTGTGCGTTAGAGATCAGACAAATAAGACCCAGATGACAGCTAAATGCAAATGACAGCCTATGCAAACTTGACCTTACTAATAAACATACTGGTAAAATACTGACATAGATAAGAAATATGTCTTTGGCCTAGTGCATAATCATGCATCCTATCTAAATGCATGTCCATTTAATATATGCACAAGCTGTTCAAAAAGTTTCCAGCGCTACTATAAGAGAATTACTAAGCTTTGCGTAATCAGACATCTGACGTATTACACTTTAAAGAATTACAAGGTGTTTTGTGTTTGTAATTTGATGACAGAAAATATTATCTTTTATTAAACAGATTGTAAGAATATGAATGATATGATTTGTGAAAACGAAGTCGCATATTAAATATTGCCAGACATACATATTTCAGCTAAAAAAAAATATAATTGCGCAAAACATGTTTACGTATAAACACCTTCTAGAAAATATAAACAACTGATTTTAGAAACGTGTTACAGACAAATTAATTTTAAATGTTTATGATGAATTTCACTAAGTGTAGCTTTCCCCATTAATGCGAGAGAGCATAGAGCAATTTAGAAGAAAAAGGGATAATTTGTGTTTTAATTTTATAGTGTGATTCAGACTACTAAAACTAAATCTGTTACAACATTAGTTTAACACCTGATGTCTGTCGCGTGCCTATTGTGTCATGAATCGTGACAAATAATAATGCATTTAGTACCGAAAGCTAAAAGCTTTCGCAGACACGTTAAAAATGAATTAACTCTTAAGCAAATGAAACTAATAATCATTCAAGGAGAATAACATAAATCTAAAATTCTCCAAGTACTTTTAATATTTCTAGTGTATTGCTGATTCTCATTTGTTGTTACTTGAAACCGTGCAAAACACTCATGATAACCCTCACAAAGGGACTATGGTGTTTATTTTATATGAAACACATAAAATAGCAGATATATCATACAGCTCGAGCTCGACAGTTTTGTGTATAATTGAGAAGTGATGTTGATGACAAAGTTCTAACTCCTCTTAAGCTAACGTACTGCTTTATACAATCTCATTGTGACATAATTGTCCAAATCTCATTGTGACATAATTGTCCAATTAAAGGGTATGTCCATTTCATTGACATTGTCAAAGACGGAAACTACACGTATCGAATATCATAGAGAATGCATTACGATGGATTGCTTTACTGTTTAATTCCTTGTACAAAAAGAATTTAAATTTAAATAAGCAAGTTTCAAAGGCGATATTAAAGTTACTTCCTTTCGCAAAGGGATGACTTCCAAAATGACTCATTTGGTATTCAATATTTTGAGTCTTGTTAAAAGTTTAAGTTTTCACCATTAATGCGTATACATATTTAAAGCTTTGAACTCTTATGACGTGAATGCACACTTAATCTAACTATGTGTATCAGTATTGAAATGTTACACAATGACGGTAATATAGTTGTTAACGATTTTACACTGGTCGTATTATATGCTGTTTGAATTGAATGATCACGCAACTAAAGTAATTTATGACCTTTATATTATATTCGCAAGCCTGAAAGATGTTTTCTTGCTAAAGAGATATTACTGAAACAAGATATATTTGATTTAACCAATGCTGTATTAGGCTTTCCCATTTTGATTGCCCCACCCCTTCTTTTAACCACTACTACCACAAAAAAGTAACTTGTTTTCAAGACGTCATATGCATTTGCATATTATATGCACGACCGTGCCATACCTTATTTACGCCTTTATTCCTGTTTCAAACTTCTTCGCCTATAAACCAACTCGTTTTATTGGAACGAGGGACATTCGCTATGACTGAATGAGTTTAAGATGATATCTTCACATTTCACGTCAATATTCAACGTTTACAGATCTTTGTGTTTGAAGATAAAATTGACCTTCCGTATGCTAACTTGATAGCTCCCTAGTACCGGAACCGGAACCCACGAACTTGAACCAAGAAATATAAAATCAACGGCTCTAACATCTGTGCCACGAGGTTCCCAGGGAAGCTGGACGTAATTAGGATATAAGTTGAGTATCACATGTTTGTTGTTTAGGAATTTAACGTCGCTTAAACAGTATATCAGTCATATATGTCAGCTTAATACACACATATGCAGGAATACCTCAGGGCACATCTGAACACTATTACAGGCACAGACCGCATCCGGGTAGAACCACTGATCTTCTGCAAGCAAGCTGGAAGGTTTCCTTACATGAAAAATCCGAAGTTTCCAGACCGGGATTCAAACCCACAGATGTGAGGGTGCTGAGAGATTACAATTCAATGAACGTAACCACTCGCCCACGGAGGCCCCTAATGTGAAACTTCTTACTCCATATATATGTACACAGTTTAAAAATTGAAATGTTTTATGATATTTAACTAATTCCATCTTCAGAAAATTATATCTAACATCAGACCTTTCAACCAACAAATAGCAAACACTCCTTTAGACTGTTAAAAGGGGCCTCCGTGGCAGAGTGGTTTGAGTCATTTACTTGCAATCTCTCAGTTCCTAACCGCTGTGGGTTCGAATCCCGGTCTGAGCACTTCGGATTTTTCAAGCGAGCAAGCCTTCCAGCTGGCTTGCGGTAGGTTGGTGGTTTTACCCAGGTGCACTCTGTGCCTGAAATAGTGTACAGAGGTCTCCCTGGGTCTTCCTTCGCCTATAAAAAGCTGGACGTCACGATATGTCTGAAATACGTTAAATTCCTAATAAACAAACAAAACAAAGACTGTTAAAAGACTTGGTTCAAGGACCCGACAACAATTTTTCAAAATACATAGAGACCTCAAACAAAAACTAATCCCATCTGTTACTTAAGAGTAATAAGTGTATCTAACCAATCTGTTCTTAAAGCAAACGCAGACATTGCAATGAAAGGAAGACAGTTATTGTATAAGCACACACCATGTTGAGGGGGTTAAAACTCTGCACTGCAAGCTTATTTGCAAAATCCTACTGATTTTCTAGACAAGGAAGTCTGTATCAAAGTGTTTATCAAACCTAACCGTCACAGGGATAGACAACTGGCATTTATGACATATGATTTTTTATCTGTCAAATGAATCATAATAACTTCCGCAACTTAAACTTGAACGACATCAAAAATTTACAAACTAGCAACACAGAATATTCGTATGGGTTGATTACAAGGTGAAACTAGTTGGTATTTATTATGCTCGAAAATACATTTATAGGCTCGTTCTTCCATCGTTTGAGTGTATTGTTTGAATTAAAACGGCAAAGCATTGCGTTTCTAATTCTTCTTTAACTTATCACATATAAATAATCGTAGTAGAATTTTAGCTGCAAACCTATATGAAGTTAAAAACACTGTTTTCTTTAAAAGTTTATAATTAAGTTCATGCAATTAAACCAATTATTGATACTTGACTTTAAAGAAAGTACCTACTCAAACACTTGCTTACGTCCTGCTTGTATTACTGCAATTTAATGGAATCAGCTGCACCTTTTGATAAAAATTGGTTCTTAAAAAGGTGATAAATCAATGATAAATATTAGTTGCTGTCGAAAAAATTGACAGACACAACACGTATAGAGTGTCACGAGACATCTATCAGATAAACCTTTGCATATCACTTTGTGTAAAGAGTATTAACATTTTTCTAGGACGTGTTGGAATAGAATCAATGTACGAAAGTTAGTTGAAAAATACCCGGACTGTTCCCATATACCTGCAGTTTTTATGTAATTAACCTAAGTATATGCAATATTTAAAAACAGTTAACGGATCTCATAACGGATTGTAATGTTTTGAATAAAACAGCACAGTAGTTGTTTCGTTCGATTTTTATAATGTGGTATAGTTGTTACGAAATCGAAATCATTTTCAAACATGTTATCAATTTATGTCATCTCATATTTTCATAAATTTATGCATCAACCAAACATATTTGTTATTTGATTTGCAATAAAACATTTTGTCAATAATGTCCGCTCAATTCTGTATGCTGTTCCATTACATCAGTAAACCCTGGTGGAAGGCTTTTAATTGAAAAGGGGATTATAGAATCCTTTTTAGTCTTGAAAAAACCTGAACATTTTACTAGTGACAGTGAAAGAGTTTAAACTTTGCTTCTTAACATATCTTTTATAACTGGTTGTAGTTAGCAACGTCTATTAATATATCCCCGCGGAGCAATCAGTGAAGAGAACTTCGTGCAGAATCGAGAACAAAAGCATAAACAGTCACTACCGGTCTAGGATGATGTTCACATAAGGAATAGTAACCTTTAAAGTTAAAAGCGTTTTGAGACACATGGTTTCAATATTAAAGTCTATCCACGGGGATGGAAATTAGCGGTTCACAGAAAACTCCACTGATATTATTGTTAACGCTTGGCTGCCTTGGTTGGTGTAAATATGTATCAATGTCACCATCGCTATACAAAATACATCACATACATGTGAAAGACAAATATCAAGGCCAACATAATTGTATTGTAAAAGATAAAACTTGAGTTTACAAGATAAAACAAGATTTTTCTTCATGTGTTAGCATCACATGCGAAAAAAGAATTATCAAGGCTAAATGATGAAAACGTGAAAGGGGTTAAGTATTGAACGCTAAACTGGAAGAACAGTATACGGATTTACGCATGTAATACAATACAAAGTATAAAAAATAAATATTTCGCAATTTGGCCTCCGGTCTGTGAGTGATCACCCGTATAGAACAAATACTACAATAAATGCAAAAAGGCAATTCAACAAAGATTTTGACAGAATAACATAAATAGAGGTTGGGATATATTGGCACAATATATTGTTTTGGTTTTAGACATTGCACCCACTAACTAGTCAAATATATTATAGTGTGACCCACGTTTTCTAAACCAGTACCTAAGCTTTTCAGTACTCTTATCAAGGTTTAATCTTGATGTGTCTGTTTTTGTTTTCACTCAACGTTTTACTGACCTAGTGCTTACAAACATTTGATGATAAATATGAGAACGATCTCAAAAATTGATCAGATTTGTTATATGCTCACATTCATTCAATCAGACGCTTAAGAAATTTTCGACGTTATTTTTTTATAAGCACACCACCAGTCCTCTGATGTGTTGGCCAATAACACTTCAAATAAAACTTTATACTTGTACAGTCTTTTATAATTTTTATTTATCTATGCTTTGTTATTGAAATGTCTGGCAGTCCTTGATACTTTTGACAGCCCTCTATACCATTGACATCCATTTTGACTTTTGATAGTCCCGTACACATTTCCGTTTAAAATTCGTAAAAATTTCAGTGTTTTAAATTTTTCTTAGTACTTGAAGTGCCTTTAACGTTTAACAGGCCTATACCGTTTATATTTCATATTCCTTATATCTTTAAAAATTCTTTATATATTTAGCAGTGCTGTATATTTTTCAAGTCCACTAAATTTTTCATAAAACTTCATATTGCTGATAGTTCTTTATACTGCGCAATTATCTTTACATTTTAAACCGTCCTTAAGAAAAAAAGTTTAAATGTCAATTACGCTACTGTCATATGTTCTTTCACTTAAATTCTAATTAGTAATTGCAAAATGGCCACTCAGCTGATACTTTTACGACCGTTGAGTAATGTAGCATTTAAATTATCCGACAAATTCTCATTTAGCAGAACATGCTTTCAATAAAATATATAAGTAGCTTCGTGTATAGAAAAACGGCGAACAAAGGCTGCTAAAGCAAAACGGTATTTTTTATTTTTTATAGACCATATCATTAAACTTATTAAGCTATAAAGTGGCATGTTATAGATTAAAGGGTGTCCTTTAGATTCATATTCAGAATGGAGATAGATGACATTTAGATTGAAATGGCAGGATGGTGATCAATGTAAACGTCCTTAAAACATATATACCTAGTTTTGTTGATATAACGAAGGTAATAAAATACACCATGAAAACTACACATTGTTAAAACTACCACAATACCAGACGCCGCAAAGGACATTCTGTATGTATAGATACAAACCAATTTTGGCATTAACGCCCGTTTCATTGTTGACAGTTATGCTTGTTTGTTAGGTTTAATTTGACAGTAATATCGACGAGGAGTGCTTGAGATATTAGGAGTTGTGTGACCCCCACCCCGAGTAATAGTGTACTGACACCGGACCAACCAATTCTAAAACAAAGATTTTAATTCTAAGTGTCTAGCAATGGAGCTACTAGAACCATTTTTCAAAAACGTTTGGTCTGACTTGAAAAAGCAGAGAAGATTTCATTTTTTTTTACCGCCATCTTGTGCAGCTAGTGGAGCCAACAAAATTATTTAAAAAAGAATTGCTTATTATATTGCACGACTTGTTACATGTACCAATAGTGACCATACCAATAGCACAAAGGTAAAAGCATTGTTGATTGTTTAAGAAAAAAATATTTGTTGACTCATAGTTAATGTGTAAAATATTTGATTAAGTAAGATGTACTCCACTAAGAATTTACAACCTGAACAAAGAAATCAGGCGAATATTCATGAATGTCCATTTAAAACTATTTGCCCTGTCATACAGAACATAATAATTTATTTTCAATCCATAACGACGTGAACTTAATTACATAAGGTTCTTTATATGTTCACCTCTGTTTGATGCACCATCACGTGTTTTAGACAATCTGCTAAAAACACACGATGTTTTGCTTTTAACTTCTGAAAACGTAAACAAATGAATTTTGAGTAAACAAACAACCCAGTTTTGTTAAATGCAAACTCAGTATACGTTTTCTTAATTTCACCAGACATTACTATATAGAACAAACCACTAATTATCATTGAGAGAGTAACTAAGCATTTTTTCCTTTTATTAAAATATACGCTTATATCAATATAATTTACGGTCTTAAATTGTTTTCAGCATATTTTGCATTCGAATTGTAAAAATGTTTCGAAATCACTGGCTGTTAAAACTTTTAACTCGTTTAAAGTAGTGCTCCTTGTTACCATAACTCTTACAGTCATGGAATTGAACAATGCACTAAAAAAATGTCAGTAAACAAACACTTTATCATCTATTCTTTATCCGTTCATAGAGTTTGAACAACGAATCATGCTTAAGACAGGTATTGGGGACACATGAAGGTCATCTTTCAGTAGTTGAATATCACTTATAACAAACAACTGGCATTGTAAACCACTTTATGATAAACGGTTATGTTTGTGTAATTTGTTATTCCGGCTTTAATAAATGTTTTACAATAAGACATCAGTCGACATTGTTTGGTGAATGAATGATGTAATAGAACTCTTCAGTCAATAAACAGCTTACATCAAGAAATAAAAGAACTGATTGCAGATCAAAGTAAAAAGATATCTCCTTTGAGGTCTGATGTTACAAAATAACTCACAATAATAAAACAGATACAATTAAAAGAAAACTTTATTTCACCAAGTATATTGGTCAATTGGTGTTTTTGGAAATTTATTCAACTGAAACGTCCTTGAATCCAATGAGGTTTGAAGGTGAAGGTAAAAATGAAAGTAGAAACGTTGTTATTTTAGTATTTATCGTGCAAACTACAAGAAATCAACATATCTGTTATCTAGAACACCATTTAAATATAACAATAAACCAAGCTGTGAACTCCAATATTGAAGTCAATTTATCACTTGATTGTTTAGTTTTGTTTGCTTTAAAATATACACTTAGACCTCTTTATAAGCCCTCTTATGTAGCAGCATCTATCAAATCATTGTAAAGACTTATGCATTAGTAAGTAACTGCAACATGTTTAAGTTCTTTCGAGATGCAACCAGTGGAGTTTTTATTTCCCAAAAGTAATTGAGTGGTTGTTTGACACTTTTCTTGAATATAAGTGTTTTAAAGTTACGCTCGTTATCTTTATATCAGTATTAAACTCGAATATTCCCGACAATAGCAAAAGAATTTTAAGAATCCCATTTTGAATATAAATTCAATGGTTTGATACCATTGATTGGAAATGATTTGCTATTATAATGAAACGAATCAAATCAGTTTAACCTTGTATCTGCCTCGAATTTTCTGGCAACTGTCCAGCCTTTTGAAAAGTACGAGAATATATACTACTCAAAATTTGCTAAGGATCACTTTTTCTACAGTGTGTTACTTTTGTGTATTTGTAATTCTTATGAAAATTAATTAAAAGGAATTAATTATAATTAGTTCGGAATTGATTTCTACAAAAATAATGACAATGGAAGTGTTCCTTGACGTGTGCCTGTTGCAGAAAGAGTGCGGTGGATGAAAATCAACATTTTGGAGATGACATAGTGAAATTAAAAAATATTGCAAGTCAGGAAATAGTTGGCGTAGGGTGTCTTATACCGAGTATGGTGTCCGCGGGCATTAATTACGGCCTGGCACTTTTATTTTCAATTGCTTAGCGTAGATGTAAACCTCATGGAAGGCTTGTCTAGGTGGTGTAGTGATGGCACACTTTGCTGTTAATCCACGTGTCTCTGACTCATTATACCAAGGAGCACAGTTATGTTAAAATAATAAAAAATACATTGAAAAGGAAACATAAAAAAAGTATTTTGATTTTTAGATCAAATGTGTATTGAGCTAACGAATATGTGCAAACAATTGTTTAGCTGAACAACGAGTATACATTTATTTTTTTTATCTTGAAAACGAGAGAACTAGAACCTCAATTATAAGACGGCATTGTCACTGCATTGTCAGATTTTAGAATTACGTGCAGCTTTCGTGCCCAAATTTAAGCAGCCATAACGACAACAATTTTTGTTTTTACTTATAGCTGCGTGAAATTGTGCAATTAGGCAATCAAAACAAATTACTCTTAACTTAATTACGTATATTATGACCCTTTTTGACCTGCGTTTCAATAAAGCTTCTCTTGTGCATATGTCTTACCTTCTCAGACACTTAACACGTGTTTTTTAAGATTTCAGATAAAACATGATATAGGTTTAGCAGGGGAACTTAACAGTTTTGCAGCTTCAAGTAATCCATTTAACCTTAGATTACGTCTCTCATTCAGCTTAACGAGAACATGACATTCCCAATTGTAGACAGGGAGTGTGAACAAATAATGTATCTCTTTGTAAAACTAATTTTCAACCCACCTTAGGTTGTATTTTTTCCAGCCATATCAAAATTAAGCAAAGACAATGTTTCCATACTACGCGTAGACCAAAAGGTAACCTAAGATCCTGTATGTGAATTTCAAAGGGACCTCCGTGGCTGAGTGGCTATTGACTTGCAATATCCCAGCTCCTCACCGATGCGGGTTTTAATCGGTCTTGGCACTTAGGAATTTGCAAGTAGGGAATCCTTGTAGTCGGTTCACTGTAGGTCGGTTTTTATACTCGGGTGTGCTCTGTGCCTGAACTTATAAATTGAGGTCCCGCGGGGTCTTTTTCCATCTGTTATGACATGGACGTCGCACAATTACTGAAATACGGTTGAAACGACGTTATATTCCCATTAAAGAAACCAACAAACAAACTGCGGATTTTACCTTTCGTTTTCGACAAACGTATGTTTTCAAAATAATGCAATCGATAGACCGTAGCACGAATCGAAGATGAATTTTATATAGAGAGGGGAAATGCATTATGTAATGGCGTTAAATATTAGTCTCTTTTGCCAAAATACCTGGCTGAAAACGATTTTACTCGATGTTTGATGTTAAAGCTCTTGGACTTGAAAATTACTTCAACACAGGTTTAGGGTTAACGTCGGTTAAACTTACTCTTTATTTCAAATTTGTTTTATCTCGGTGTTACAGTTTCAATTTACGTACGATCAAATTTAAAATTTTAATCACTTGCGCAGAAACAGATTATGCAGTTATATGTTGTATTGTACATAAAGT
>JAULCC010281151.1:0-12213 GCA_032358795.1 Nuttallia obscurata | reverse complement strand
CTACAGAAGAGTTCTGTGTATCCGCTTCCCTCTCTCTGGGACGTCCATTAGCCCTAGCTGGCAGAAATTGACGTAAAATCAAACAAACAAACACATTTTTTGCCACCAAATTAAAAAATGTTGTATGTTTCAATCATGTTATTTCTTTGTTTTCCTTTACTGTTATTTTCAAAACCAACAATGCATACATGATTGTTGTCCAGATAAAACGTTAAAACAATGGAAAATAGACATATTTTATTCAATTTATTGTCTTTAAATTGGAACGTCCTTTGGCTGAAATGGTGTTTTCTTTAAAAAAACATTATTTTACTTTTGAATTAAAAAAAAACTAATTTGTGAACTAGAGGGAGAAAGTCGTTAACTTTTATAACGGTGTACCTCTGCATTGGTCGCATAAACCATCGATATCCCATTATGACACGCGTTAAATTACGAGACTATTTTAATCCGGGTATTGTTTCCTAATTCACACAAATTATGTGGTTAAAATGAATTTAATACTTTACTAGAGAACATTTACGGAATGGTTGTGATGTACATTTTACGACTCTAGAGGAAACAAAAGTTCAAATGAACGGCATTTGTTGCATATGTTGGCCTAAATTAAAATTAGCCGTAATTATTTCAAAGCCATAATGCCATGTCATTACAAGTCATTTGAATAAGACGAACGGGACATTTGGTACCCCACATTAAACAATGAAGAAAGTGATATTCCGTTTTTAAATATATTTAAAAGGATTTACATAGAATGATAAAATCCCGCTTAAAGAATATCATTCATTTCTATTTACCTCTATACCTCTTAACTATAGCACTAATACTTACAATTGATATAAACTCTCTGTCTTCATGTAGATAATAAGTACGAGCACATACACACAACACTATACGATTATCTTGTATTGTATTTAGCAATTAATCCATTTCCAACAGAATACACTGAGAGTTTTTACATCGTTATGACTCCTATTGAATCTTCAGACTTTCTTAAAGATGCATCGCGACGATTCAGCTGCGGCGAACGGCGCGTTGTGATTGGTCAGTTGACTGCTGAAGCGCGCGCAGAAATGACAGAAGAGGCTGGGCTAAGTGCCGAAGACACACAACAGAGGAATTCGTAAACAAGTCTATAATGATGATGAGTCGCAAGGCTTAGGAACAAAAACACGCGAGAGATGTGTGCCTTTGCAACAGCCGTGAATCAACTGTACTTGGATATACCTGGTATCAAAGGATGATTTAATTATCTTACTTTTTTTATAGTATAAATGAAAAACAGGCCGAACAATATCGGTTTGAAAATGGTCTTTGAAATCGCAGACCATAATTCTTTTAGTTATAGCATGTGGATCTGCTTAGATTTTTTGTAATACTGAAAAATACAGCTCTGAAGATTAGAAGAAATAAACACTTAATAAACCTGTCACAGTTTTCTAACGTTTTATTTTGCAAATGTTATAATTTACACATCACATTACGTATATTTTTGAAAATCAAATAAGTGAAGTTTAATAATATATTGTATGTTTTTCTAGTGATTTGGGGGGATAATCGGGAAACTAGTTGCTTTCTGAATACAACAACTCAAATGCATTTCGTATCATATCATACAGTAAGTCGTACATGTAAATAATGATATCAAATTCTACCAAGCTCAGTTTACTATCCTGCCATACACTACATTATTGACCAACATCACACTGCTCGTTGTGTGAAATGGTGTTACCCCGACGTTAGGAACATTTGACGGGAAAAATTAACAAACGATAATTAAAAGTTCTTATACTTATATATGTGTGTCTGGGTATACTTATTCAAATTTTCTTCAGGTTAAGTTTAAAATTTAAGTTACTATAGACCAAAAGACACACGTTGAAATAGAATGAAATTGTTTAGTATGCTTTCAAAAAAATTAATTTCCGTTAAAACATTGGCTGTCAGACGGACTCCGATTTGGCTGGTATAAATCACAACGCTCGAGTTATTGAACTCGTTTGTTATTTTCTATCATTTGGACTTCAACGTCGCTTTAACGGGGGAAGTGGGGGGGGGGGGGGAGGGGGGATGGGAATTCAGGCACAGAACGCATCTGGGTATAACCACCGACCTACAGCAAGCCAGCTGGAAGGCTCGAGTTATTGAAGACGTTAAATTATAGACAATGATTTTTTATATTTGTATCAGCAGTTGTAAGAACAAACATTCCCCCATTGTTTTTCTTCATATGAAAGCGAATTATCAGTTGTTGGATTATCTATCGTAGTTGTCAGGGTAGTAGTGAACATTTGTAGAATAACAACAAGTAATCACAGTTGTGTGGTGCTCGAGTGGAATACATAGACATTGGTGTTGACATAGTTGTTGGTAAAGTAGAAGTATATAATAAAATAGAAGAATGATAGAACAGCAATAACAAATAGTTGAACAGTTTACTTAAACGAAGAAATTGTAGGAGGAAAATGTTAGGTAAGACTAGATCAATTGGTGTTATCAGTATTAATAGAATAAACATTGACACAAACAGGATTTTATCACAAACTTACTTCTGTTGAACACCTGGTTTGCAAATATATATTACAGATGTCAACAATTACATGTACAAAACCACACATTTTGAGTTATGATACCATTAACATCGTAAGTAATAATAAAAACTTGTGTATTTTCATCAAAATGTTGGAAAGAAATTAACTCCTGTCTGTTAGAACAAAATTCATGTTTGCAATGAATTATTATGCAAATAGACCGAACAATCTTGATAATCAGTATAAGTAGTAAAAAAACGTTGATATACTGTAAAATTAGTAATCTGCATTATGACTTG
This sequence comes from Nuttallia obscurata, assembly GCA_032358795.1. NCBI lineage: Eukaryota > Metazoa > Mollusca > Bivalvia > Cardiida > Psammobiidae > Nuttallia > Nuttallia obscurata. The sequence continues at coordinate 9,383 of JAULCC010281151.1, read as the reverse complement.
TAAAAAAATTTGATAAATGAAGAACTAGTAAAAAAGACGTTGTTATACTGCAAAATAAGTAAAAAATACCTTGATTAACATAACAATTAGTACAAATATGTTGATATACAGACAATTAGCAAAAAGGCTAAACATTATAATGAGTAAAAAAAAAATTGTTATACAGTAAAGTTAGTAAAAATACGTTGATAAACATTATAATTAGTAAAAACACAATAATAAACATTTAATAATCAGTAATGAAAAATTGATAAACATTAAAGTAAAAGACGTTGATTCACATTATAACTAGTAAAGCAACGTTGATAAACATTAGAATTTGAGAATGAATAAAAGTATAAGTGTTAATGTATCTGTTGAAGCTGAAGTTAAAAAGTTATAGTAAAAGTATAATAATTATTGTATCTGCTATCTGTCGAAAGTTAAGTTATAAAGTTATAGTAATAGTATAAGCATTATTGTATCTGTTGAAACTTAAGTTATAAAGTCATAATAATAGTATAAGCATTACTGTATCTGTTGAAACTTAAGTTATAGAGTTATTGTAGTAGTATAAGAATTATTGTATTTACTGAAACTTATGTTATAAACTCATTGTTATAGTGTAAGCATTATTGTTTCTGTTGAAGCTGAAGTTATAAAGTTATAGTTAAATCATTATTGTATAAATAATAAAGTTATAGTAACAGTAAAAGTATTATTGTGTCTGTTGAAACTTAAGTTATAAAGTTATAGTATTGTTTAAGCCTTATTATATCTGTTTAGACTGAAGTTATAAAGTTATAGTACTAGTACAAGTAATAGTATAGGCATTTTTGTATCTGCTGAAACTTAAGTTATAAAGTAATAGTAAAAGTATCAGTATAATTGTATCTGTTGAAACTTAAGTTATAAAGTTATAATAATAGTATAAGCATTATCGTATCTGTTGAAATTAAGTTAAAAATCTCTGGTTTAGTGTCGGCATTACTGTATCTGTTTAAACTGAAGTTATGGAGCATAAAATGATAGCATAAGCTATATTGTATATTGTATCAGTTGTAGCTGAAGTTATAAAGTTATAGTTTTGTTTAAGCCTTATTGTATCTGTTTAGACCGAAGTTATAAAGTTACAGTACTAGTACAAGTGATAGTATAAGAATTTTTGTATCTGCTGAAACTTAAGTTATAAAGTAATAATAAAAGTATCTGAATTATTGTATCTGTTGAAACTTAAGTTATAAAGTTATAATTATAGTATAAGCATTATTGTTTCTGTTGAAATTGAGTTCTAAAGCTATAGTTTTGTGTCGGCATTATTGTATCTGTTTAAACTGAGTTATGGAGCATAAGATGATAGCATAAGCTATATTGTATGTTGTATCTGTTGTAGCTGAAGTTATTAAGTTTTAGTAATAGAATGGGCATTTTTGTACCTGTTGAAACTTAAGTTATAAAGCTATAGTAATAGTGTCATCTGTTTAAACTTAAGTTATAAAGCTATAGTAATAGTGTCATCTGTTTAAACTGAAGTTATAGAGTAATTGATATAGTATAAGTATTTTTTGTATCTGTTTGAATTAAGTTATAGTAATAGTATAAGCATTTATGTATCTGTTGAAGCTCAAGATATAGAGTTGTAGTTATAGTATATGCAACATAGTATTTGTTTGGTTTAAACATATCCGCAAATATACAATATAAAGTATATACAGTATTTCATATTGTAAACTATTAAAATCTACTATTGTTGCTCATGATTATCAATAGATTTACCATAGAGTTGTTACTTGGTTCATGTCATGCATTAAAATAGCTAAATGGAATTTTCAGCTTTCATCTTCGTTTATTGTTGTGTCATGTGATAAAAAGAATATAAGATACGCTTTCACTTTATATTAAATTTTATTAGACTCGTCATGGAGCCTTTATTAAGCTCGCCAGAGGCTCGCTTAATAAAGATTCCTGGACTCGTCTAATAAAATTTTATATAAAGTGAAAACCTCATCAGATATCCTCTATATAGTGTAAGAAATGTAGTATGTGTTTAATAAGAAATCATAGTAGTTTTACGAAGAGAAAGATAGCATTTGTTTGATAAACAACTTAGATTTATTTGAGGATAAAAGTGAAATCAGCTGACAGATCGGTTTTGAGATATAAACACAGATCATGCAAACGTTTTCCAACTTTGGTGCCCAGCTGGAAACATGGGTTAAAGTTAATTCTTCCTCTGCTGTCGTTCCATTGTTATGTCGGAGAAAAGGAAAAAAAGAGCCTCGGTCCCGTTACTTTTAGACGACTTGACTTGGCTGTGTATCGTTCACATCACACAATGTGACAGTGTATATCCTACAATACTGTCTGGCACAGTTCTGTCACGATTTTACTGCGCGGTAACACCCAGCACAAACGCCAGAACAAGACAGTGTTATTGTTAAATAAATAAAACTTCACCCCTCTTGAAACAAACATGACTGTGTTTATACAAGTATTCATATTAAACGATGTCGAGATGAATTTTGCTAAAGATTTGTTACATGTTCCATAATTCATGATTCGTTGAAATCATTCTGTTCAAGGTATTTCAACAAGATGTGTTATTGTGATTTATTGTTTATAACTGTTTGTAATTGTTTGTAGCTGTTTGTTGCATTGTTATTGTATGTCTTCACTCGGCTCAGAAAAAGAGCGACATGAAGCTGGGATTCAGTTGCTTGTATTCTGGCAATGAGAATGATGGACAACTTTAACAGTGCACATAGACCGTTAAACAGTGTACATAATGTACTGATAATATGTCATGTGTGAAAGACGTAAGTTCCGTGTAGAGATGTTGGAAAGACGTCAATTACTTACGGAGGTATGGAAAAGACTTCAATTACTTACGGAGGTATGGAAAAGACGTCAATTACTTACGGAGGTATGGAAAAGACGTCAGTCATTTGCCAAGATGTGGAAAAGCCGTCAGCTTCTTGCGAAAAATTTGGTAAAAACGTCAGTTACTTGTGGAAAAGAGGTCAATCATTTGCGGACATGTGGAAAGAAATCGATTACTTGCTAAGATGTGGAAAAGTCATCTGTCTATTACGCAGATGTTTGAAAGACGTCTGTCACTTAAAAAGATGTGGAAATGATTTCGGTTACTTACAGAGATGAGGAAAAAACGTCGCTTACATACGGAAATCTGAAAAAGAGGTCGCTTGCTTACACAGATATGGAAATTACACCTGTTACTAATGAACGTATTTGAAAGACGTCAGTCACTTGCGGGGATGTGGAGAAATGGCCGTGAACTTTCGGAGATGAGAAAAAGACGTCAGTTTCTATCTGTTTCGCTTAATTCACAATTTATCCACAAAAAAAACACTCATTAAACCTGCTGTGCAATGATTAATGAACTTATTTTCTCACAACTGACACCACAAGTGTAATGAGAAAAAAGGTTGGAAGCCCATTGCTAGAGCTATAGAATTTCACCTGTTGGTTTTATTTTTTAATCAAAATAGCGTATTTCCAACTGTCTAAATTAAACAGAATTACTTCGATATCTCTACTATCACAACCAACCGAAGTTCATAACATGTACGGTTAATAACTATGACGATGAGACACTGATTTAACAACAGCGGTGGTGGTGATTTCATCCTAAAGAAGCTTCCGCTGTAAAAACAAATTCCAGAGTAGTGTTAAATCAATTTTTTATAAAGATATTTACCAATACCAAGAACTTTTATTAACTATACACGTAAAATCTGTCACAACCAGTGTCACATACGTAGATATGCTTTATAAATAAAATGATTCCTAGAGATGTGTATGTGTGAGTTTTTCTCCACAACGTGTTTTATCTTCGTTACTTTATTGCTGATTCTAGCGAGAAAACATCTTAAGTTACGTAAGTGACGACCGAAGTCTGTGAGTTTAGACAAAACTATGCATAACCGACAAAGGGTATCAGTCACTTAGTTAAATAAAAACAGCTATATAGAACGAAATCCTGTTAAGAGTCATCGCGTTTTTTTCTCCAGAGCTAGTGTATGAACCCGCGTAGAAAAAGATGCGATAACTGTAAGTTACATTATCGCATTTTTTGTCAAAATCTTTCAATAATCTGTTTAAGATCATGTAAACAAATTCTATATTTAACATGTAGATTATCGTATCATTTTCTGCTATCCGAAATTACTGGGGGGATAGCGTGATAGTCGTGTGGTACATTGTCGCATCTTTTTTCGGCCTCGATAATAGAGAATGTCGCATTGAGAAAATGAGCGAGTGAACATTCTCAATTTCTATGCGGTACAAAGCACGAAAAAATTGCAAAAGTGTATGTCTATTACCGATATCATGCTGAAATTACTATGAATTACCATAGGTTACATCATAAATTGGACTGAAAATAAAAATCGAGAGTGTAATTCACCATTATGGTATCTTTTTTTTCACTCGGCGACAGTGGCTTTCAAAAATACGCGATGACCCTGAAAGGTTTTCGTAGTATAGATCTTTCTATTAAGCAATTTAACTTTTTTTTTCCAAATCTGATGAAGAAATGAATTAAGGTGTTATGTTACTGATATTAACAAACAAACCAACACGACTCTCTTGTTACCTGATAAATTGTACTGTTCGAAAACTTAAGCTGCACGACAAACCGCCCGGTTAGCTCAAGTGGTAGAGCGATCGCTTTCGGTGCGAGAGGCCGGGTCATACCAGAGACTTTAAAAATAGTAGTAATGGCTTCCCTCCTTGACGCTCAGGATTTAGGGTAAGCATTACGACTGGTTTGCCGGTGTCAAGATAAAGTGACCGGCCGGGGTTCAGCCCCCACGTGTATCAGTGCTATACACTGGGCATGTTAAAGAACCACAGATCTCTACAATAGAGGTCGGTGTATCCGCTTCTCTCTTTTTGGGACGTCCATTAGCCCTAGCTAGCAGAAAGTGACGTAAATCAAACAAACAGTAGAAAACTATTATGTTTTCTGACTATATATATTTATTCTTTTGTCTCATCATGGTTACATCATACACATACAAACATGACTAGTTAAAAGTAACCATGTCATTCATACATGAATTACGAGCTTTCATACCTCCCTGTTTCGATGCGTAGAGGTGAAACACCACATTGAACTTTACTTGAAGCAGCTCTATAACGTAGAGGCAGTTTACAATAATATTCAATTCAAATTCATTTTTTTAAAAATCTATTTTTTTCTACCTCGTATTGATCCTGTATTTAATGCTTGCATGGGGATTACCTTTTTTCGACATACTGGACGTACATAACGACTGCAATGACGTCCTGGTGGGGTACCTTGTGACAGCTCTGCGTTATATCACAGTACTACTCCAGGTCACATTCCTTTAATTTATTCTTAAAAATATATAACCAGTTCTTACAATTTCTACCCGACAGATCATTGGCCCAAAGAGCAACGCGTTTATTTCACCTGTTATCTGTCATGGAAGAAAATCGCGACTTTATACAAGATTTAAGATTATCCGCCAAATTCCTCTTTCATATTCTTAAAATGTAAGACTGTACAAATGATGTTGTCTTTTAAGTACAGATGAAATGTATGAGCAAGTTTCATATTTTGCGTAAATGATGAGCGCAATATTCTTTACTCACTTCCTCTTACCTAACCCATGTGTTTTTTTATCTGACCAATATTACTTATTGCTAGTTTACAACAGTCCTTTAATGTGTGTTATGAGCTTCAAGTTTTTCACTTCCATTCTTATGACAGTCTTTATTTAAAAGGTTAGCAACTTTCGCATGGGTTATAATATTTTTGTAGAAATATTTCAGTTTTGTTCGTACTGAATAGCCTAGTCAATTGATTTGTGACAATCTCTTATAATTAGTTTTAGAATGGTTGTGTATTTTAAATGCATACTATTGATATTGCGATACTGTTGAACACAGAAAGGACTGAAATAAATAAACATAGAAGTCGAGTTATCTGAAATAAAGGAAATGTTTCTATTTGATTACATTTAAAATACTTTTATACAAATATGCAGTTATCTTGCTGTTGTTACTTCATGTAAGTCGGTACTTAGGTTTATATACTAATTTACAGAAGTTGTTGTGTGTATTTTGTGAGCTTAGCAAAGATTAAATATGATAACATGAAAAAAAATTGCTGCTACTGAGTTCATACAAGATGTGATCTGAGATGAAAACGGATATTTAAAGAACATATTTTAGCATGCACTTATATTAAGATCTTTGTGGGTTTTTTTTCCTTTTTTTATTTTTATTTTGAAAACATTTTGTTTTATCTATTTTTTTCTGAGCTGTCTTTGCATCAGTGATGTGAGAATAGCAGCAATGTTTCATATTTTAAGAATGTAAATAGCGTCTGTGATAGCCACGTTTGACTGATTATGCATTGTATCATTATCTGCTTAAAGTGTTTTCTTATAATTCATATCTGAATGACACTATATAGTAGAAGAGATTCATATACAAACAAACTGTCTTTTACATGCTCTGGATCTCGGGGGATGCAATATTGACGTAGAGTGAGTTACAGGTTAGAGAAAAGTCAACAAAACAGAACCAAATATGTAAATTTAAATACCCGAGCGCTCTCGGCAGTTAGCCTTCATCAGCAGAAACGGCCTTTTTCTTAAGGTAGTATGGTATATTTTACAACCTCTTTCGGTTTGTGTATATGTCCGACAAGGTAACGAAATCTTCATCAGATACATTAATAAGTCATTTTTAATTATTTTCTTCATAAATGTATGAAAATGGGCGGCCAAATGTCGCATTTATCAGAAAAAAAAACCGTTTCCTGACCGTTTATTTAATGTAATTTCAATTTTAGTAAATAGTGTTTTGTTTGTTTTAAAGGGTGTTCATTGTTAATTGTTCTTTCTTAATATACCTATTTCCCCTGATGAAGACTACATGCCGAAAGCGCTCGGATATTTAAATATAATTATTTGGCTATGTATTGTTGACTTTTTCTCTAATCTACATATATGTATATATTAGTGTCTCGTACAAAATTAGATAACTAAGTTTTGTTTTGCTTTATTTTTGCAAAGAATACTTTTATACGAAAAGCAACATATTGCATACCGCTGAATTTGAACTTTATTAAGAAAAGTTGTTGGGTATAAACATAATGTACCCATTGATTTCCCGAAGTTAATTTAAACAAAACACCCAAAAGATGATAAGTGGACGCTATAAGATTACCTGTTATTCTATTGACATAATCTGGATGCGAAATTATGTAGAATTGAATGAGTTATTATGTAGTATTTAATGAGTCATTATGTTGTATAAATGTAATTGCTCCTTTTAACGTGTTTCACTGCATCTCATGAAACCTTTGATTTAGCAAATTGATTTCCGTATCCTCAGCCACTGAGTTTTTGCACAGCTATGCAATATTTACAAACATGATAAGAAAACAAAACTGTTTACAAATTTATTCAAGATGATATATGACTCGGATGCTTAGTAAAAAGTTGTTGACGGGTTGCAATAACTTATATATAGAGCACTTTACATGTGTGTTTATTCAATATCATGGAACGAGTTAACTAAAAACATATGACACGAGCCTTGGCGAGTGTCATATGTTTTTAAACAACGAGTTTCATAAAAATGATATTGAATAAACACGAATATAAGATTCTATTTATCACATAAAGAGGAATTTTAAGAAAATTGCACAAAAAAGCAGACTTGGCCCGTTTTATCAACTGGTTTCAAGTTATATTTATATAACCAGTTACATATGATATTTATGTCACTGCTTTATGTCGCTCTCAGAAGCCATTTTATGTGATATAATTGTTTTTGTTTGCGAAATAAAGAAGTCAGGCAAATATTAATTCAAATTTTATAGCTAGCATTTTCTAATTAAAATAACGGACGACTTAACTCTTTTTAAAATTGCAATTGCTTTCTTGTTATCAACAAAGAGATGATACCTATGGCATCACCATAGATACGAACAAAATAGACAATTAAACTTATAATACATTACGTCATATACACCAAGTAATAAACAATAATTTTCCATTAAGATTTGAGCATCGAATGTCAAAGCATTGTGTAGAAGTCTATTTAAATGAAATGAGAGTACGACCGACTTTGTGAAATAAATAGTAAGAAAGTTAGAGTGACATTATACAGTGACGTAGTGGATCTGGTGACCCTGCTTTCAGGAGGTTGCGGGTTCGAGAAGGGGGCTGACCTTCTGTTCAAACAAAGTACTGGTTCAATTCAGGAAACAGACTCGAAAGTGTGTCTGAAAGCCACATGCATTGTACATAATCGAAATAAAGTAATTAAGTTTAAACTGAGTTATGTATTATACCGGGCCGTTTTACGAGAGCACGAACAAATATATGCAAACAAAATGCCGTGCCAGCTTGACAACGACTGTACTAGTAAAGCTATAATTAATATCCCAAGGCCGTTTTATAACGAGAGTACGAGTTAATCTTTTTAATATACGGACTGGGGCCGTCTTACAACAAAAGTTCAAGTTCATGTAAAATACTGTTTGGGGCCGTTTTACAGCGAGAGTACACGAGCAGCTATGTAATACACTGTATTGTGGTGCCGTTTTACAACGAAAGTACGAGTGAAGCTATGTAAAAACGGCCGTTTTTTAACGCAAATACGAGTGCAGTTATGTAATATACTGTATGGGGCCGTTTTACACTGAGAGTAAGAGTGATGCTATGTAATAAATTGTCTGGGGCCGTTTTACAGCGAGAGTACACGTGCAGCTATTATATACTGTGTTGTGGTGCCGTTTTGTAACGAAAGTACTAGTGAAGCTATGTAAAAATATAAAGGGCCGTTTTTAACACAAATACAGTGCAGTTAAATAATATACTGTATGGGCCGTTTTACACTGAGAGTAAGAGTAAAGCTATGTAAGTATAAATAAATTACCTGGGGTCGTTTTACATCATGTGTACACGTGACTGGGGCCGTTTTAACGATAGAAAACGTAAGGCTATGTCATAAATTGTCAAGGGTCGTTACGAGTGAAATTATTTAAAAAAACTGCTTAAGGGCCGTTTTACAATGGGAGTACGAGTGAAGCTAAATAATAACAATTCCAAGGCCATTTTCTTCCAAAGCCATATTTATTATGATCAGTTTTACTAAATAACAGTTCTAAGACATTGACACCACTGCTTACCCAGTACTAAGACTTTGACAATACATAATACACCACTGAGTCCCCAGTACTAAGACTTTGACAATACATAATACACCACTCCTCCCCCAGTACTAAGACTCTGACACTGCATAATACACCGCTCTGTCCCCAGTACTAAGACTATGACACTTCATAATACACCATTCCGTCCCATGTACTAAGACTTTGACACTACATAATACACCAC
>JAULCC010281040.1:2127-12215 GCA_032358795.1 Nuttallia obscurata | reverse complement strand
ATCTTCTTTCGTAAACAACGGTACTAATTTCACCTCTTCCTGATTAATACTTATTTGTATAATGTAACTTTTACACGTGAAACTTAAAGGGGTTTTTACTCAATGAGTTTAAAACATATCGTCGTCTAAAGGAACAATCCACGGTTTTAAATACCCCTATTTCAAAAGGCAACCAATCCAAGTATACAGTTACGTGTGTAACGGGTAAGATATCATCTAGTCATCGCATTTTACTCATTACTTTCTAGGACTACCTGGATTATAAGCAATTACTTATATTATTCATTTTACCTGTAGATTTAGAATAAACCCATTCACATATAAAGATGACAACCATGGTTTATAATAGCGTCATAGTTACAAGTTCCATATAGCAAGATTAAATGAAGCACTTGTCTTTATGAAATATTTAGATACCAAAGGAGCCCAGGTCTGGGGTAACAAAATATTCTTGAACATGGATCCTCTTCACGATAAAGTGTTTTTGCGTTTGATTTGTCGATATTGACCATGTGACATTTTAAGCCAACCAACCATAGAATTGAGAATGCTTCTTTTCTCAAGAGAGTTTTAAAAACCTCACAGCCATCCTATATCTTCTTAAAAACCGCTTAATACCATGTTTTAACGGACAATATAATTTACAGTTTTTCACACAGCAACTCATTCAAATATCCTAACACTGCAGTTAAACAAAATTACATTAAATCTGAAAAACTGGCAACTAAATTTCCAAACATAAACAAAACTCGAGCCACAAAACTTAATGTTTCAATGTTATTTTCCTGTTTTGTATTTTACAGCAGCTATTTCCTCATGTTTGTCCTTCACGTGCATTTTTTGTTAAGTCCAAGGAACTTTCAAATGACAAGCAAATACATAATTTAAGGACGCGCCTTTTTTCACCTTTATACTTACATAAACATCTACTATTAATCCACAACCAATATTTTCAATTTGTCTACCAGTTAAGAGAATCTTTAAAGTTACATGCTTGTGGTATTAATTCGAAATCCGAAATGGTCCGTACAACTTCAGTCCCGTTTGTTGGATGACTTTCAAAAATTATCAAATTCTTTGGTGGTGAGATGCCACGCCTCATTAAATAACATATTTACGCTGTTCATCGCCTTCTTAATCCGTTTGCATCTTAATTTCAGATTTGCATGTCTCAAGATTTGACGAATGGCATGATGAATAATGTATCAACTCACACTGATCTATTTTTTACCTCTGTAGCACAGCTTAGTTAAGGGTGGTTAAAGGTTTCCAAAATCTAGAGGTGGGTTGAAAATCGATATTACACTTTTATTAATATTGATCTTTCACGTTTGTTCCATAGCTTCGTATAAATGACACGCCGTTAAGATAGTTACGGTATATAACTTTCGATAACTGTTATACAATCTCAAGAAATTATTATATTTTACTTTTTGATTATTTCTTTATCATATTAAAACTGCAATTAGTAACGCTAAACAGTGAGTATTTGCATTATTATGCTGTTGTTAATGGATTTTTTTAATAAGCATAAGAACTATGTATTATTTTAGATGTAACATTAGCTATAGTGAACATAGTGACAACAAGTAGGAGGCGGTAAACATTGCGCAACATATGTATGTGTACAGTCGACCTAGAACCCTTACGACCTGTGTTTTACGTAGTGGTTGTAAATAACTTATTAAATATACAGATAAGGCTGCAGTTTTGTCAATATTAAGGGTAGTGTTTATACAATACAGACTTGCCCCATCTTCATCTAGTAAGAAGGTTTCTGACATCAATGTTAATTTATAGTCCATTAAAACCATGTATCTAAGCTCCTCCGTACAACATATTATCTTCCCGATAGAGCCCAATCGAAGTGGCTATATGGGTATAAGTTTTTTTTCCGTGTGAATAATACATTCCATAAGAACACTTTCCTGTGTAATTCAATTAATTACCGTTTTGGCGCAGTTATGCATTTATCAAATGTATACCTTATTGACATCAACTGTATTCCTTTATTAACTAACTTTTATGTCACATAACTGAAAAGTGTAACCTTATAAACTCACTGTAGGACAGAGAATTCTACTGAGTATAAACATGTTATGCGCAAAACTATTTATTGTAACTAGTCCAACACGTTTAGTTTCAGACGGCACCCTTACGTGATAAAGATTCACTTCGACGGTTACATAATTAATGAAAAGACTTGTTTCCATTGATTCCACGGCATATAAACCGAATGGAAAGCAAATAAAACAAATTGCTTTTATTTCAAACTTTAGGCATATAAAGTAGAAGGAAAACCAGCACCGCCACGAGGACCAACTAAGGCATTAACATTGTACTTAGCAAGCGCCTTCTGAGGTCCCGTTGTGCTCTTACACCTCCTTCAGAACTATTTCAGGTAGGCTCGTATATCAACGCGGCAAGTCATCGACTCGGATGTAGCGTTGGAGAAATGCAGACGTACTGTAATATCTTGTTTTAATCGTATTTACTACTCAATCTTCGGCATTACTTTTCGAAACAATATTTTTGTTCCTAATTTACTCCAAGGAAAAAACGCAGTCAGAAAATGCTTTATGTTATTAGTGTCATTCCAGCAACAATATCTCTTAATTTTGCCACCAATACAAAGAACTCATCTATAAATACCTAGTATATGGTCTCAGTGTTTAATTAGTCAATAAATAGTGTGTTCAACACGATTTTAGAGGAGATTACGTTGTAATTGGCATTCCGCACGATGCATACTGCAAGTAGGTTTATTTATTCTGAAAGCAGTCTGAATAATTCATCTTAGGGCTTCGATATCTTACCAAGTAACCAGCCGCCAACTGAATGATTATATAATTCGCAGGTGGAAAATCTGCGCGTAACATTAGCTATCCAAAGACTTAGATTTCTACAAAGCTTCTCAAATATTTTTTTTCAAAAACCTCAAATGATTTTAGATCCAGTCCCTTTGTTAGAAACCAATGGAATCTGATACATACTCGGTGTACATGTTCTTTTCACAGTATAATATCCATATAGTTGCAAATTCACTTTTAGATGCATGTGCATATTTTCTTTTATCTGAAAATGATGTATATCCTTAAGTCCAAAAATGTCACTAGGGACTATTATGCCTTAACAAAAGGAACACGTCTAGCCGCAGTATTACATTTAATATGAAATTCTCATTTGCAAACGGTCATAAAGCTACAGATAGGTCAACTGACAATTCGAAAATAGTTGTTGAGCTTAGTTTTGTATAACGTCCTAACATAATACTTTTCATTAGAGATAATGTTTCCGAACACGGCGATATTTCCTACGTTCTACTACCGAAGCAGTTATAAATATATTTGGATTATGTAATATTTTACTCTCATAAAACTTTTTCATACTATTAATCTACGTCATGGGTGACCAGCAGAGTATATAAATGCCGGTAACTTAACCATTTTGTCTATATAACGAAATAACTCCGAAACATTAAATATATTACTTTTATTACAGAGATATGAAAAAAAACATCGTTTATCCTTTGAATTAGTTTAAAGCAACTCAAAATAATTTTACTTATATAAGTCAAAACTCAACTTATAGGCTTCTATATAGATAGCCACCTTAATTTTTTTTCTGAAAATTTATTACTGTCAGTATAAGCTTTTGACATTTATACTTAAACGATTTTACTAACTACATAAATAAAAGTCTGATTCAATAAGAGTTAATAATTTCTATTACATTTTATACAAATTAAGATATAATATATCAAGGTTAAACTGGAGTCCAAATATTTAATGCTTCCTTAAAATTTACTACGGCAAATGTATTGCTCTAATGTAAAATATGTCAATCAATCAATTAAGTCACATCCAATACTGATTGCCTTTGAATCCGAATGTGTTTTGTAGATATCTTATTTGAACTTTAAAAAGTCAATCACGCTACAGACATTTTAACGTTCAACACTCCTAAGGGCTTTTAAGTCGTCGATATAACAATTGTACCGATGAACTTGTAAACTTTCATTCAAGTTTAAGATAATCTTATTAGTTCACTGTTTACATTTGTTGTTTACATTAAGTAAAATTTAACATACGCATACAGCATGTTAGGCCTGATGTGAAAGCTTAGCTGATTGAATTCCAACCCTTAAACAAATTGGAAAGAACTTGTTAACAATTATCTACTAGATCATACAGTGCGTCACGTGACAACACTGTTTACTGTGCATTTAGAAGTATTAAGTAAACTACTTATACTTGTATATCTAAATAGTCGCAATACCTGTGTCTTTAAATGGATTAGAATGTCCGTTTATTAACCCCTTCACTGCCTTACCCCGAGTTTTAAGTCATATGCATACAGCTTGGATCTGGATGTGACGCCGAGTAAATTGGATTCAAGCTATTTGAAACTCAGCCAATCGTTTTGCCAAAACTTTAGTGAATCTGTGAAGTTGAAAAATGAGGCAGACGAAATATTGCGCATGGGCGGTACTGCATATGGCAGTGAAGGGGTTAATGTTCAGCAGGATGCCCGATGCTTCAGTATAATTTTGTTTTCATAGGAGAACCCCCGTTGGCAAAGCAGTAGGCCTAGAAGGTGGTCACATATGGTAAATTTAATCAAATTAGATTTTGGTTATAATCAGTCGAGAAATAAAGTAGATCATTATATCATTCGTATGTGCCAAAATGAAGCCAAATGTGTTAGAACTAGTTACAGGAGATAACCATACGCATGTCTATAGATGACAAGTTTGCTTTAGCTACCCCTAACGACCACGCAGTGTATTTAGATACAGGTGTGCCGCGAGATCCACCCAGAGTGTGTAACCAAAACAAATCTGAATTAAACAAAATATTTACATCTTCGTTGCAGTATCGATTTCTCTTACGTGAGCATTGTTCGAAGCAGTTGCATCCCAATACTGAACGATATCAAAAGAGTGTGCAAATCACCGACGCCCAATCATGCGATATATTGACGCACGTAACTGCACGTAAGTTACATATCTATAAGAGCTATGACAGTTACATAAGAAATACCTTAAGAATTTCAACTGATTGACTGTGAACGAAACTTAATTTTGAATCCAATAGAGAATCGAAAGTTGTTAAATAATAAACAGTAGAGACTTGACTGTCGTAGCAAAGATATTAAATAAAGACTGACTTCATTACATGGTTCGTTAATTAAAAGCTCCGATTTTAATACAGTTTGAGTAACACGCATCTTTATCTTAATAAACAACACTGTGACAGCGTTTCGTTAAATCCATCCATCCATTCTAAACTTTTCCGGCGATATATTCGCTGTTATTGTTGGTGTAAGTAGTGCAATAATTTCCAGACCAAAATACAGGGTGTCTTAGATGTTTGGCGCTTATATATCTTTCGAATACTAACAATGATAATAATAATACCATGTGCGCTGCTTCATTTTTCTACGTTTAACAAAACGAAAAAGAAGATAGTGATGCTGTGGTAGCTTGACAGGGGGAGGGGAGGTAAAATAAAGTTTACTTTACCGCTTGAAAAGGTAAAGGCAGACCAACAGCAGGATAATCACTAGTATAGACAAAATCACACAAACAATCAGCACCCAAAACGCATCTGAAAGAATACAAAAAGCATTTGAATGAAGATTGACACAGTGACGAAACTTAACATTTCCAATATTTATTAAAGTCAGAGCACAACCCAAGGGCCAATCAGTTGGTTGAGGTTTTGGGTTCGCGCCCCTATTTGGATTATTTATTAGACGTCAGAATTTCATAGATGTCATTTAATTGCAAATGTATTTATTCAGTGAGTTATCAACTTTAATGCAGATTTTTGCTCAATAAGATACCATGTAAAATTAGAGTCACTGAGAGACGAAGAAGATGTTCATTGAGGGTTCAGATAAATTGATGGCACGAATTGGATAATTACTGAATTGTCCTTTATGAAAACATAAGAAATATATATGCAAACTGAATAAGTCGAATGGCATGATCTTGTCTTGACTTAACAACAAAACTATCATTTTAATTAAAAGTAATGTAGGTGATTGTTTTAGCAGAAGGAACTCTATGAGAGTATTTCACTTTACACAATGAACATGGGAGAAAAGATAATATGTGACAAATGATGGTTTTAACTATCAGGTCTGTTTGTTGTTGGCAGTGGTTTCTAGGATCGGTACAGTGGTGTCGTTGATAAGGGAACTGCCTTGTGCTAATGAAGCCGTGGGTTCGCTCCATAATAAGAGTTTTCACAAGACCATAATAAGACCATATACTAGTTCTATACAGTAAATGAACACCACAGTTTTTTTCTCTAAACGTCACATGATCTAAATTTGATTGGCTTAAACGATAGTGTTACAAACAAAACAAAATTTACAAAAGGGGTTTACAACAATATATTATATATAGAGTGTTTGAGAAGTCTCTGTGTAAAAATGTAATTACACCGTGTTTATTTTATTCTTTTGGCACAAACATTCTTCTTTCAATTTAGATATTTGAGATAAAACATTTTCATGTGAACATTAATATGTATATACCAAATGTAAAAATGTTGAATATACAATTTAATCTAGTTTCTGAACTATTTAATGTTTAAATATTGAAAATTTAAGCGTAAACCTTAGTTGAGCATAAATGAAGACCAAAAACGGAACAGTATCTTAAGGGAAAAAAGAAAACCTTTTCGCCATTGGTTACTAAAAGATTAGTTCATTCAAGATTAATAATATACAATAGACTTACAATCTGGTACGTTCAACGACATAGTTTAAAGCATTGATTCTGTGTCAGGTTGGAACCCCTGTAAGAAAACAAACACAGACAAGTCAGAGAAACAAACTAAAAACAGTAAACTTATGTACTGTGGTGAAATGAGTTAATAGCAATGAAAGGTACCACCAATTGAACGCCAAATTTCAAAAACCAAGAACACGGTTAGATGTTTGCATTATCATAGATAAGTAAACGATCGTGCTTAAATTTGACAACATAAAAGTGTGCAATTCTTGAACCGTACGTGTTTTTCCTTTTTTTCCTTTACACAAAAATATCCCGTTTAAAAGCTTTTATAAGCACGCATTCCGTGAACAACTTAGTTAATATAATATGGTATGATATAATATATTTTATCGTTTTGAATCGCGCGCATCTGCTCCAAAATGTTCGTGAACAGTATGATTGATTCCCTACCCCAATAAGTTTGTCTTTTCTAATATAGTCAGACTGTCTTTTACAAAGTTTGTAATTCGTCTCGTATGTTATTAAGACATTTTCTACTAATATCCTTTTAAAATAAAAAATCTCGAATTATTTTGAATTTTTACATGTTATTGCAACTAGTTCCAGTGCAATTAGTTATGGACAGGTGCCTTTGGTACAAAAAAGTCCTATGGGCAACAAAACATAGTTTACATACCTTTAGATAAATCTATTCTATCCTCCTCATTTTGTTAATTGACAACTTCTTTAAGAAACGTCAGTTTTAAAACATAAATATTTTACGTAACATAGGTTTTCATTAAACGATTGTCATTTAACGATGGCATTGAAAAATACGTATTCTAGTACAGTATGCCAACACAAAACGAAGTAAAAACTTTAAACTGCGCGTATGACTTTGTTTTAATTAGATAAGTAATATACATATAGATCTACACTTCCACTCTATAAACACCAATAATAAGCATTTCAATTTCCTCTTATTAAATAAAAAAATATCATAATGAATTTAAAACACTGTGGAATAAATCTTAAAACGTTGTAGAGTGCGAATATCACTCTCTCATCAAACTGCAAACCAGAATTTTCTGTAGCACTTGTAGTGCTTGCATCGCGTTTTTATTTCTTTTATATCACATTTGTTTTAAGTCCTTGTCATTTGAAAATGATTATACATTAAGCATATGTCCCTTTTCAACATATCACCTACCTTACCATATTTTAAATCCGTAACCAATACTTGAAATTGTCCGAAACATATGTCTGTTAAGAGAAACTTTGAATTTACATGCGTGAAGTGTTCATTCGAAATCCGAAATGATCCATTAAAATAATATTGATCGCTTTTTCGATGACTTTTGAAATTATCATATCTTCAAGTGACGAGATACCACGCCTCGTTAACCAACAAATTCACGCGCTACCCTATTCACCGTTATGTCTGTCGATAAATATAGCATTAAATTCTTTGAAACCATGTATATAATTTATCTTCATTCACAACAAACACATTTTTCTAATAATTGTAACATAATACTTTCACTGTCGCTATAGATATGACTATATGCTAATCACCATGGATAATATATTCCGTTTGAATATTTTCCTTTTTCTTATTCTAACTGATACATTGTTAACTGCAATAATACATTTAGACATTAATACCTTGTTGACACCAACAGTATTTCAGCTTGTTGGCCAACCTTTATGATACATTAATTTATAGTGCAATATTTGTAAATTCAATGTCTATTCAAAAGTCTACCCGATAATAAACCTGATACATGTACGTACACTACTTTTCCGCCCTCGTAATGATTCCAACACATTCAGTTACACTGGCATGATAGAGATTCGCCTCTGTAGTTTCATTATTGATGGAACTACTTGTTTCGATTGATTCCTCGGCAAATGAATGTATGGGATCGCAAATAAAACAAATTGCTGTATTCAAACCCGATCTACGATCTTTAGTCATACAAATTATAAGAAAAGAACATCTACACGAACTCTACAACTAAACTTAGTTACAACAAACTAAGTTTTAATTAGCCGTAGCCTGATGATATTCTGTTGTGCTTGTACACCTTCTTATAATATCAAGGATGTTGTCATTTTATTCGGCGTGATGCTATTTCAAACTACATCATTTACCAGAAATAACAACTTTGACACCCGATATAGTGACCAGTTGGTTACAATGAGGCAAACGACGATTTACGAAAGATACAAATCCGTTCCGAACATCAGCGTTAGAGAAATTCAGACCTTCCTTTAAAAATATTGCTTCAATCGTAATTATATGGTAAACAACGAGTTCGCCCGGGAATTCCGGCGACAAATTTCGCAAATAAATGTAGGAATGCATATGTTAGGTATTCGTGTTTACAGATGTTTGGTATTTACTAGCTAGTATTTACCCTGATCATGTGTGAAAGGGGAAACTCGTTCAGGAAATGCTTTTGGTCCAGTATTATTACGGTCAACATTTTCACTCTAGTACTACTATCTCTTATATTTCACAAACAACAACAAAGAACGAGTTATCATTGCATTGTTGATGGTCTCAATGTTGATAAAGTCCACCAATAAGTGTTCAACACATGATGTTCGAGGGGATTACATAGACATTCCGAATTAAGTTGTAAATGGGTTAATTTCTGATTACTGATAGTTAAAGCGTCGGTATACTGGAAGTCGATGCACACGGAATACTTTTATAATTCATAAAAGGGATATTCCCGAATAAAATTGGCATAAACGTTTTCAAACATTCAATAATGTAATGTCTTATAAGACACATCATCTTCAGCAATCTTTGTCTTTATTAATTATTTTTGAAAGTAATAACACAGAGCAGTAAATATATCCAATGTATAAATGTTCATGTCATTATAAGAGTATCCATAGAGCTATAATCTTAAATACACATGCATATGAACTATCTTAAATTTGGGATTTTGAAAACTGGGTTGGAATTCACCAATCTGTTCTTAGACATGAAACTCAAGAATAATCTATATGCCTATGGTTTGATTCCAGCTTCTACCATTCTGATGAAGGCGGAGAGCCAATCCAGAGTGTTAGAGGCTATTCTTGGGTATCAAATCTAAGAAAGGGTTGGTGAATTTTCAAGCCTGGAGTTCAAATGCCTTAAAAAATAAGGCCTGGTCAAAAGAAGGACCACCCGATTAGCTGAGGTGGTATAGCGTCCGCTTCCGTTTCAGGGGGGCCGCGGGTTCGATCCCCAGTCGGGTCAAACGAAAGGCTTAGTAGTAATGGCTTTCCCTCTTTGCGCTCAGGATTTAGAGTAAGCATTACACCTGTCTGTCGGTGTCAGGCTAACGTGAACGGCCGCGCT
>JAULCC010280929.1:0-12216 GCA_032358795.1 Nuttallia obscurata | reverse complement strand
ACCACCAACAGTTCTTTTGTTATGGTCCCAGTTGTCTGCTACAAGCTTTTTTTTTTTTGGTTTGTTTTGGAATTTAACGTCGCTTTAACAGTATTCCAGTCATATCGCGACGTCCAGCTACAAGCAGTTTTTCATTTTGATTACAGTGTACAACATTATTTAGTTATGTATAGGATAAAAGCTATTGAATTTAGGAAAAAAAAACTTTTCTGAAAAGGTTAACACAGCAAAATAATTACATTTTTTGGAAATTTGACCTTTGACCTATTTTTTGACCTTAACCTTTATCATTAAAAGGAAATTCTTTAAAGTAGTTACAAAGAGCTAACTTATTTATTTATAATAGAGTGTTTTAAAAAACAGCAAGAACAAATGAAGTTGTGATTAAGGAATATTAAAAATCCACCGTTTGTTTAAATTGGCGGCCATATTGGACGCCATTTTGATTTGTGTTCGACTCCCACACTTTTGTGATAAACTAATGCTCATTTCAAATTGTACAGACCTTAACGAACATTTTGATATATGCAAACCATTGTTTACTCACATAGACTGGTTGAGTGTCAAAAATACCCACTAATTTGCTACACTATAAAGGCGTATGTTACATTATATTGCAAGCGTTTTAATGCGCATGTAACAACACTGTGTAAGCATTCTAAGGTGCCTGTGTCATTGCATTGAAACATTTCTATGGCGCCGGTATCATCGAAGTATAAGAATTTTTAGGCACTAGTCACATTTAAGAGTCTGATTTATAAAACGCTTTTAACCATGCAATGTTATCATTCCCAGGTGCATGTAACACTGTAATGGAAGCTTTCTAGGGCGCCTATGACACTTTAGTGTAAACTTTCTGAGGCGCCTCTAACACTTTAGTGTAAGCGATCTAAGGCGCCTCTGACACTTTAGAGAAAACTTTCTAAGGCGCCTCTGACACTTTAGTGTAAGCGTTCTACGGCGCCTCTGACACTTAAGTGTAAGCGTTCTAAGGCGCCTTTGACACTTTAGTGTAAGCATTCAAGGCGCCTCTGACACTTACTGTAAGCATTCTAAGGCACCTCTGACACTTTAGTGTAAGCGTTTTAAGGCGCCTTTGACACGTTTGTGTTAGCGTTCAAAATGGTGCCAATAACTCACGGTTGTGTAAGCGTTCTTAAGTGACTGAAATACGTTTGTAAAAGACTTCTTAGTCTACATGTATTGTTTAAACGTTTTAACGTGTGTAAAACTATAATGTAAGCTTTCTAAGATGCCTGAATCTCTGTTGTGTATGTGTTCTTTAGAAGGCGCCTGTTGCGCTGCTATGTAAGCCTTCTAGGACGCTTTTAACACTGTTTTATACGTTTCCTAATGCACATGCTACAATAACAATGCTGTTTCAGCTTTCTAATGCACTTGTACGACAATAGTGTAAGCCTCCTAAGGCGCCTGTAAAAATTACTAAAGCTATCTTACTCGCATATAAAACTACATGTATGCTGTAAGCTTTCTTCGGGTCCAGAAACACTGTCATGTAAGCCTGTTAAGTTATTTGTTAAATTGCGATGTAAGCTATCCTGTAGCAGGGCTCTAAAACCTTTAAAATTGTTAAACAAACTAAGATTCGTGATATAACTTGGCATTGTGTCAATCCAATCAAATATTTAATAAGTCAGAATAACTGTTTCAATGTTTAATACAGGATTTAACACCATCATACATACCTTTCATAATTCGTAGGACCATTCCCTGTTTACTAAACCTTAAACGTTTAACCATTTTTCTATAAAAAGCGATAAATAAACGTTTAAATGTTCTACTATTGTATTTAATGAAATCTGATATGATACTTTTCACTGATATGAACTGTTCTTTGGTTTAATTCTGTAGTACACAGTTTAGACAAACAACTTAAAAGTTCTCCCTCGATGGCTGTTAATATCTTTTTTATCTTCCTTTTTAAATAACGTAAACATTCAGGAAATATACCAGTATTTGAAATAACATTGACAATTTTATATATATGTAACCAAAAATATCATTACACTCAATAACACATTCGTTTAAAAACCCCGCAAAAAAAAACAAACATCATACGCTTTATTTGCTTTTCAGTTCGTTTAACAGCCTTTAAGATTTCTTAAACACTGATTGGGAAATCTAGCTCGCCCTTAGCATACCATAAATCTAACTCATTCTTCCCATTTGAATAATATCTCATATCTAGAGCTTTGTTCAGCAGGTATAACGTGGTATGATCGATCCATTCTATTATCTGTTTCATGGTAAGCTTGTTCACTTATACACTACAAATTAAACTCTTTTGTTAACACATAATCAACCACTGAGACTCCCTGATTTGATACAAATGTGTGTGCACAAAGACAAAAGTCGTCACCCGTCACCTATTCTACCGTTTACAATTCTCGTGCCAGTGGATTTGCACGGGTTTAAAAATTTAGTACCGACATTTGTTTCATTTTCTATTTACTGTTTCTAGAAGTTCAAGACTCATATAAAAATGATTAAGTCATTGCTACTCAGAATATTTACAAAGCCACACTTTCAATATCCCATGGCAAAATACTCCCTTAACTCCCCTCGTGTCCGCATTCCTTTACTGGCCTTCCGTCATCATACAACGTGACGTGTGATAAACGTGCCATTTTGTTAGCTTTTCTTATTTCCTTTAGTTTTAGCACTAACATTCTATTCTTCTCAATAATCACCACCCGGTTAGCTCACGTGGTAGAGAGTCCACTTCCGGTGCGGGAGGCCGTGGGTTCGATCCCCGGCCGGGTCAAATCAATGACTTTAACTTTGGTAGTTATGGCTTTCCCTCCTTGGC
Organism: Nuttallia obscurata; assembly: GCA_032358795.1. Classification (NCBI taxonomy): domain Eukaryota; kingdom Metazoa; phylum Mollusca; class Bivalvia; order Cardiida; family Psammobiidae; genus Nuttallia; species Nuttallia obscurata. Next base: position 9,386 of record JAULCC010280929.1, on the reverse strand, counting down.
GCTCAGGATTTAGGGTTAGCATTTCGACTGGTTTGTCGTGTCAGGATAAAGTGACCGGCCAGAGTTCAGCCGCACGTGTTATGTACTGGGCACGTAAAATAACCAGATACCTCTACAGAAGAGTTCTCTGTATCTGCTTCCGTCTCTCTGGGACGTCAAGAAAGTGACAGAAAGCTGGCGTAAATGAAATAAACAAACAAACAAACAAATATTGTACAAGATATATAAATACTTAGCGACGAGTTTGCGACAGCCGCCATTCTGCTTTACATCCATACTATGTACTCGAGCACCATCCTGTCTACACATTCCTTTGCAAGTTTAATTTTCTGCTTTATAAACTCTCTGAACATTGTCTATGCTTCCTTATTACTCTATGTTACGGTTTTTATTGTAAAATTCTCTTGTAATTTACTATCTTGCCCCTGCAACAACCCTATCGCAAAGTCGTTTTTCCATCCTCTTCTACAGTACGCAATCTCTCCGTCCATTTTTTTTTTATGTCTGTCTAGTTTAAACATATTTTATTTCTTTCAATTAGAAACACGATCGTTGTGAATACTTATAGCGTTTGAGAGTTTACTGCCATTTCTATCATCACCATTTATACCATTAGTAGCATTGGTAACATCAGTAGTGTCATCGTACTACACTTTGTTAGTTGAGTTTAGAATATAACTCACCGTTAAGTAATTAAGCATATAACTCACCGTTAAGTTATAAGATGATACAGAACAACGGCTTCCTGTTTTCAATATTTTCGTCTTATTTTGATACCACTAATTTAATTTTTTTTTATTTTACAACGATTGCGAAAAAAGTTCTTATAACTTATATTAATCACTCTCGTTGGCGCGGATGGAGGCGTTTTATTGTCTTAATTCTAGGAGGAAACCGGAGTACCCGGCGAAAACCTACGTGTCAGGACGGGTGACTGATACAGAACCCTCTACCAATACTCTCGTTCTTCCGTTTACTTTTTCTTTCCAATCACATACAGTTCACATTACACGTTCTGCCCACTCTACACATAAACAGCTATCTGGATCCAATCCCACACAGTTCACATTGCACATTCTGCCCACACTAGACAAAAACCTCTACCAGGAACTGATCCCTCACATTTCAGATTGCACGTTTTGCCAACACTATACAAAAACCGCTATCAGGATTAAACCCACGGAGTTTACATTGCCTGTTCCGCCCACACTAGACAAAAACTGATATCAGAATCCAATCCCACGCAGTTCACATCGCACGTTCTGCCAACACTAGACAAACAGCCCTAATTGTATCCAATCCCACGCAGTTCACATTGCACGTTCTGCCCACACTAGACAAAAACTGATATCATGATCCCATCCCATATTGTTCAATTGCACATTATGCCCACACAAGACAAAAAACCGCTATCTGGATCCAATCCCACGGAGTTCACATTATTGCACGTTCTGCCCACACTAGACAAAAACTGATATCAGGATCCAATCCCACGCAGTAACCATTGCACGTTCTGCCCACACTAGACAAAAACTGATATAATGATCCCATCCTATATTGTTCAGATTGCACATTATGCCCACACTAGACAAAAAAACGCTATCTGGATCCATTCCCACGAAGTTCGCATTGCACGTTCTGCCCACACTAGACAAAAACTGATATCAGGATCCAGTCCCAAACAGTTCACATTGCACGTTCTGCCCACACTAGACAACAGCCGCTATCTGGATCCAACCCCACACAATTCACATGCACGTTCAATGCCCACACACACACACAAAGCAATGTCTGAAGGTGCTGAGGTTCTTCGGTTGGCCATTTACCTGGAAATGTTGCCGGTATATTAGTAGTTGGCACTTGAGAAATATGAACAGAATTGCGCTAAAAGCTCAATCCGCTGATATTATTTCTAAATAAAGGTGTGTTTACGTGCCATTTAGAACCTGTTCCCCCACAAAAACATACTGATCAAATAAAAAAGAGGAACTGGCAGATGGTCAGAAAGAAACCATTTCTAAGAAATTCTATTTTTATTTGGCCAACTGTTTCCAGGATGAGTTTTAAAAACAGTTCATATAGCCATATGGAGTTACAAATCGATCCGCCCTTGGTTGCCATGTTTTTTTATGAACCAGCATGTGTTAAAGGAATGTTTGGCCAATAAACTTTTGCGGTAATTGTTTTGAATTCGGGCAAGGATGCGGATTTACATTATTCCATATAGCCCTTTCTGGATGCTTTGAGTTCTGCACAAAATGTTTTTCACAGAATAACTTTTCTTCAAGGGAATCTACAAGAGACTAAACCAAAGTAATTTTATCTGTAATCTGTTTAAACATTGTCATAAAGGTAAAAACTTTAAAACAATATTGAATGAAGAAATAACTGAAACAAAAAATAAGATTTAAAAAAAATAAATAATAAAAAAAAACGAAATAAAAAAGAATATTGAAGACCTATATATCCTGACCTGGGATCTGATACCGCGCGGTCACCCATCCAACCAGTAACCGCGACAAACGTTGCTTAACTTTGCAACGCTGACAGAGTGCTAAACCGCGTGACTGGCAAATTTCACTCTTGAGTGAGCACCTATATATCTGCCTAATTTAAAAAAAATCTTGCACTGACATTACTAGGTTCATCAGAGGTATAACTTAAGCAAATTTAATTTGCAAGTTTTCTGAGCATGTGCCAGTCTTGTCCCTCGACTCCGGAGTCCCTTGTCCCTTATCTTTAAAGTCGCCCCTCTGTCCGAACGAAGTATCCTAACACATGATTTATTCTACTAAACGAAAACATTATATCTATAGCTTTCTACAACTCGATTTTTTTTGACCAATCAGAATTAATAAATCAATAAATCAACAGCAAATTAAAAATCGCCAACAACTTTTTGATATAAATGCTGTTTAGAAAGAAGCTCTATAAGGATATGTTCTTTCGCTTTAATCCTATATATGTATATGTATATTTATGTTGTGCATGATTTGAAAAATAAAAATATGTTTAAACCAAATTAAGCAAACACCAAGGAAAGATTGGTTAATATGCAATACATTAGAAATATAATAGTATATACATTGACATTAACAGCATTGATTGTAGCCTTACGCCAGTGATAAAATCTGACCTACTTTTCGTTGATTGATACCGGAAGGAGTACTTCGAAACTTCAATACAAAACATGATTTCTGAAAACGGATTTTTATGTTGTTCATATCGAACAACAAAAACCGCTATCAGGAAACGCTTACATTTTTATTTGGAAGGATTGGTGTTAATTATAGAAAAGTTAATTTAAAATTTGAAAAACAAATGCCAAAATTTCAACGTAAGTAAAGTGATTATGACGAAAACCGCAGATGCACAGTTTCAAATAATGATTTATAAGTTGTGAAAGGTTTGAGATATTTGCTTCAAATCATGACAGACAAATGCTCCGGACAAAACATTACGGACAAGCCGATGGGCCGACGGTTAGACGCAATGAGGTATAAGGTATTTCAACTTTCGCATTATACTAAATCTCTTTCAAGCTTTAGATTTCATGGATACTTTGTGACAATGCCAGCAATCATTGTTTGAAATATTTAATCTTACGTGTTTAAGCTTGGGATTCGCCAGCCCATTCTTGGACTTGAAGCTCTAGAATAATCTCTAACCCTGTACTCTGGCTCCCAGCACTTACCATTCTGACAAAAGCTGAAAGCCAACAGAGAGTGTTGGAGACTATTCTTGGGTTTCAAGTCTAAGAATGGGTTAGGGTTAGTGAATTCCAACCCAGCTGGTGTTTGTGAGATTGAACCATAGAGATGATGACTGTTTCTATGTAGTAAAAGAGGGAGCACATATTTATATATATTTTACAGGATAAAACAAGAGGTACGGTCTTAGGGGATTAAGAGATACCTGCCAGTTATGTGTCCATTCTTATGTAGGTATGATTATGAGCATTAGCAGAAACATAATTCTATTTATGTTCCACATACATTTTATGGTCTGCAAATAGACGAATCTGTGACTGAATGTCTAAGATATCGCCGTTAACATGTACAAAAATGGGAAGGGGATCTAAAATGAACCGCTTTGTTTACGTGTATTCAGTTCAAGACAACTGGGAGCTTTCTATATCTTTTGTCGTCTACTTTTGATACTCATCTACATCTACTTTTGATTTGAACTGTTTTTGGTGTTTTTGATGAAAGCCCTGGAGGAACTTCCACCGCTTCGTTTATGTACTTCCGTAAATATTTTTTTTATATATTATTCAGAGGCAATTAGCAATATATATATATATATTATTTAAATAGTTAAAAGAAATTGTCCTATTAGTTAAAATGATTAATGTCTATGACTCTATGTTAACATGTCATAGAGTTTAAATTGAGAAAACTCTCTACAAACCTTAAACCTTGTAAATTGTTACTGACAAGGGAGATAACTACACAAAAACATACATAAAAGCAAATGTTGAGTTATCCATCGTGTATCTATCTTGCAGTGGTGAAGGCAAAACTTTGGATAAAATGTATGGCTGTGAAAATATTTTCCGCATTATTTGATATCCTATATTATTTATTATATTAATTTTGTTGAGATGGCTGCATAGCACAAACATATATGTAACTAGTTGTCAACGACCTTTTCTGCCATACGTGATTTCATCACTGTGACGTAATGGTAATCAGTCTTCCATTTGCCGCTGTGTAAAGTTGTCAGGTTGTACATTTATTGTCATGCAAGAATAACAGTCTATCATCAAACAAGTTTATGCTATCTTGCGGTTTTTTGTTTTATTTTTGTTTTGTTTCAAAAAGGCGTGAATACCCAACACGAGAACAACAATTAACCAAAACTTGAAGATTTATCAAAAAGCGAAAACATAATTATCATGAAGGTCTTGCTCACCGTGAAGCGATAGGGACCGCCTTCTGACATCTATTTTGTATAAGCATATATAAGTATGTAACTGGGTGTTAAAAATAATGATAACAACTGGGTTTGTTTCCGCGTTCTTTTTCTACTTCTTCAGTTTCGTGATGTAACACGAAAAAGTCTACAACATAAATAAACAATTACAAGTACATGAATATGTATACAATTTACAATTCACATATTGTCACATTGCAGTTATTAAAATGGAAAGGTAAATTCTAGTTAACTTACCAGCTAGTCGGAATAAAGAGTGATTAGAATTGATTAATTAAATTCTCTGAAGACAATGTTGTCTTCAGAAGAGATAGAGCCCAAATGATTATGCAGGTGCGTATATTTAAAATGTTAGTTTGGGTGTCATGTAATGTAAGCCTTAACTGACACCCTTCCCACGATCTTTTTACTGAACTTCACTCACTCACTCTTTCATGACTTGCTGACAATAAAATACATGTACACACTGAATACTTTATAACTGCTGGTATATGGAAGTGTTCAATAAAGGTAGTTGTGATATGGATTACACGTATTATATATACGAGGGGTTATCCAGAAGTTAGTAGACAAATATTAACAAATTAACACAATTCATTGGATTTGTATGAAAATTGTTGAGTATATATTTTGATATCACTATGAACGGTTTGTAAAATTTGAAACAAATGTACATACTATTGAGTAACTTACATACAATTAATTAATGCCATGTACAACGATGTGCCGCACGCCACATTTACAAATGACGTCGCGGCGTCAATTTGTTTTCAAAGTAAGTACCCTTTGATGCTACGCATTTCCCAAGTCGCTCGACCCACTGACGATAAAACTCGATCAAACCACTCCGCTAGGTAAGAGTATAGGATTTTTGTTGATTCTAATCTAAGTTCATTGAAGTCATTGAAATAATTTTCATTTCAACTCGCATTTCAATTTGGGAAAAGTGTGAATTCACACGGGGCAAGATCTGGTGAATACAGAGGATGAGTAAGAACTCGCCCATAATGGTTTCTCTTCCTTCGTTGTATCACAAACGCGCAACGGAGGTGTTTTCTTCGACACTCTGTTAAACATTTTAATTGTTTGAATTGGTGTATGCCCAAGACCCACACAGTATTGAGGTGTATGCCCAAGACCCACACAGTATTGAATAGCTGCCCATAGTTTTAGCTTTTCTTCAGACGCCATTTTTACGTACAATTGCCTTTACCGGTTAAATACAAATGTGTGCGTAGTTAGAATGGATGCGCGTAAAACAGCAACTAAAATGACGCTTGCATCAATAATATGTGTTTTTTCCCCGTGGAATTTAGAGACAATTGTTGCATCAATATAGATGTTATAAAATGAAATTGTTTCAAATTTTGTGGTGCGGCACTATTTGTGTATGTACGTTGCTATGGTGACTGTAACATTAGTATGGCTGTTCGATTTGATTGAATTATTTGCTACGGGTGCGAATTATATCAATACTTAAGATGTGAAAAGTTTTTATTTATATGCGGTCATAAATAAAATATTAATTAAATTTGTCCACGAACTTCTGGATAACCCCTCGTACATATGCTATATTAATATTGGTTCTGTAAAGTATTAAATCTATAACGTATTTGCTCCTATATAGCTATATAAGTATTGGTAATAAAGTTGCCTCCCCATTTATGGTGGGTTGCTTATATTTCCTTGGAAACAAATCAAAAGATTTCTGATGACTTAGAGCACATTCATCCACAAGGAGAACATAAAAAATGATGTTTTAATACATATCACTGAAAGGAAGCATTTCATGTCTAAAGATCGGAAATAGTGAATTTGTTTGAGAACTGGACAAAGGCTTCTTTAGTAAGAATGCAGAAAACAACGATTGACCCATTCTGCCTACATCCCACTCACGACTTGAATACTGTTAGTTAATGGCATGAAACTTTCCACATTACAACATAATTACAATTATCATTGTTAAGCTACGGAATCCTGATCGGGCCAGTTAAGACTTCGCGTTTCGGACATGCGAAATTGAAACACATGCAAATTATTAAATTTAGACTTCGCTTGTCGACATGCGAAGTTGAAACACATGCGAAATATTAACGTTACGACTTCGCTAGTCGAGACATACATACATGCGAAATTTAAACTTTTAAGACATTGCCTATCTTCACTTCGCGAAGTCAACAGGGCGATATTTATCGCATATCGGTCATGCGAAGTTGAAATTCATGCGTTATATAAAGTTTAGACTTCGCTTGTCGACATGCAAAGTTGAAACACATGCGAAATATTCACTTTACGACTTCGCTACTCGGTAATCGGACGGCTTCGGGCATTATCTTCACACCCAAATATAAGAAACATGTTAGAGTGAGCAAAAGATCAAAAAAATTATTATCATGCTTACCAAATACAGTAAGGTCTAAATGTCCGAAGCAGTCCAAATACCGACAAGCGAAGTCATAAAGTTTATATTTCGCATGTGTTTCAACTTTACATGGCGATAAGCGAAGTCTAAACTTAATATTTCGCATGTGTTTCAACTTCGCATGTCGACAAGCGAAGTCTAAACTGAATATTTCGCATGTGTTTCAACTTCGCATATCCGACACGCGATAAATAGAGCCCTTTTGACTTCGCGAAGTGAACATGGGCGATAGCTTAAAAGTTTAAATTTCGCATGTATTTATGTCTGACTAGCGAAGTCTTAAAGTAATTTTTCGCATGTGTTTCAACTTCGCATGTCGACAAGCGAAGTCTAAACTTCATATTTCGCATGTGTATTAACTTCGCATGTCCGACTAGCGAAGTCTTAACTGGCCCGATCAGGATTCCGTATTTAGCAAATTTAACATACCTATCATTGCTCTAGTTATATTACCAATTATTAAACCAGAAACCCTGAAATTGAAGGCTAGCTCCATGTACTTTTCGCACCGCTACTAGCCAATTATGAATAGTATTTAAATGACAACTTCAATGAAAATTATTTAAATTGTCTACAATTTAATAACTGTAAATAATGTAACAGAAAACATTATCAGTCAGTGTATGCGAATGCAGTGAACCACGTTGAGGGTCATTGTTCTGAAACACTGCACCAAATACATCATCAAAATATGATTGTTTAGACAAGTGCCATAATATTTCAATGTATTTTACTTGAAAAAAATCCCCTTTTTAACCTAGGATGAAGTTTGTAAATAGCAATGGAAATGAAATGATTGTATGCAGTACATGTTAAAAGTAGTTAAATATTTTAAAAAAATTATGTTGAAACCACATTATCAATAAATGAATAAAAATGCTTTACAAAATTATCTTATGATAGTGAATAAGTGGTCAAACTTTCAAAGCAGTAGTTCTTACGTTTTACCACAAACAATGGACCTAAACATAAACCTAACCAAGAAACGTTTTTTCTAAGTCCTAAAGGGCCATAATTCATGCAAATTACCAGCTAGAGTTATGTCACTTGTTCTAAAGTGTCATGTTATGATGGTAAATGTATAAGTGTTGCAAGTTTTAAAGCAATAGCTTCGACCGTTTAGGAGAAAAAAGGACCATTGATATAAAACTTAGCCAAGCTGCAACCCCGACGCCGACGAGGATGCCTACGAAGATAAGGTGATGCCAAAAGCCAGTCATTAAACGAAAATCAGATGTGATAACAATGGCAAAATTAACAGTATATGATAAAATTCACGGGGTGAATAACTCGGGATCTCGATATTCTCGGTTGAATTACTCAACAGTGATATGTATCGTCTCTCCATGCTTTCAAATTTGAATACTGAACTCAGACAATTTTAAAAAATAAGCAATTCATCTTAATTACAGCATTTTGTTGTAGAAACAGTAACGGAGAACATACTAACAACATTAATAATCTTTTTAGAGTTCACGTGTGGGTTAACTCCATTGAATCGATGTATTAGAACATTTATTTATAAATAAGAGTTAAGGTTATTTGGTCGGCATACCCAGATATGCCAGTACCCCAAACTAAAGTTTACGATCTTCTGATAAGTAAGATCTGAAAACGATCTATTACATATTTTTTCACGGAGGATAGGTTTTCCAAATTTAGCTATTTATACCATTTTTATATATCGGCCAATCAGATAACGCGTTTCCGCCATGTTAACAGTCACATTTATACTTCTGATCGTCGAAGGAATAGGAATCCGTGATAGTTACTATAGAACTCCGCTAAATATAGAAGTTTTTAGCACTTTCAAAATCTTGAAAGTTAAGATCGGATTGAAAATTTAATGGAATTTATGTCGTAACGAGCGACCGAAGGGAGCGAAGTGGATATATAAATTCCATTAAAGTTTCAATAAATAAGCTATATCTGACTTATAGATGAGCCAGACAACGCCTGCAAACATCATATCTATTTATAGTTAATCCCGCCCTGCATCACCTGTTTCCTGTTTTATAGTAAACAAGAC
>JAULCC010280928.1:0-20165 GCA_032358795.1 Nuttallia obscurata | reverse complement strand
TGATATGTAACACGTGTAATATAACAGAATATGACATGGGTATATTGAATAGAATACAAGGCGGGTCATGTGATAAAATGCTGATACACTGCTGTAAGGAAATGATAAGTTTATTTTTGACTCTATAATGATACATAAAACGCTTCAAAGCTAGTTTCCATAAAGCAGATCCAAATCACTTATGTCATAACATAATTATGCATTACATTTATTTTAAAGATGCATATGTCACATATATACTCCTACATTAAGTATAATTGTAAAGTATGTGAAATTCAGCTCCGTGGTTAAAGAAGAAATGCAGGAGAAACTGCAGTGAAAAAAAGCTTGTTGTACAAGATGGTACTTCTAATAAACGTAGGAGGGTCGGGAAGCCATGGTGGAGTAATGAATTATCAACCCTTTGTAAAAGAATTTGTGACTCTGAACGCGCATAGTTGCGTTGTAATATCCCCTCTAATAAAACTGGTCTGAAACAAGTGTATGTAAAGTCCCGGAAACAGTTTGACCAATCTGTGAAACATGCTAAAAGGCAATACTGGTGAAAGAACAGGAAGAAATGACAATGAATCTTAACATGGATCCTAAAACTTGTTTGTGAGATATAGGTAAGGTAAAGTAGGAATTGCTGGTCTGACATCAAGTTAATTCCAATGGAAGTAGTACTTGAGGATGGAGGTGTTACACAAGACAAAGATATAGTTAGTGATAAAAGGAGAAGCAAATTTAGTGCTCTTTGAATGCTTCTTCAGCTTTTAAACATGATATTAGTAATGAAAACACACATAATGAAAGCCATATATCTCAATTTATGAATGACAATTTATCTATTTTCATAGACATTTTAAGCGATTTTATTTTACCGAATCTTATCGTACTGTTAATATGCCAGTAACTTATAGATCAGCCAAATTAGAAAGCCAAATTTACATGTGGCGTAGCCCCTTTAAAGATTGAGACTGCTTGATACCTGAATCAACCAATTGAAACAAGAGTTTTTGCCCGGAGGTAGTTGAAGACGAAAGTCACGTAATGCTCAATTACTAAAAGTATGAAAGCCACAGAAAAATAATGCTTACTATAGCTGGTGAGTGTGATAATGATTTTCTTAGTTTAAGAGATATACCGATCTATTTTTCATTTATTTTCAACCAGTTCTTCAGTGCGCGTTGATGCGAAACCCTGCTTTTCAATACTTAAACACAGGAATTCTTCCCTATACACATAAATGTTGGCGGCTCATGTTTTTTTTTTAGTTTCGCATTTATTTGTTCTAAAATATTAATCAAGAATTTTATAAATACGAATGTTGTATTAATGTATATCTTAATTGCAAATTTTAGCGGTCTAAATAACAATTAAAAAGTTTTTATTGGTAATAGGTATGAATTGTTGAAATATTGTTTGATCTCTTTCTTCGAAAATAGATATATAGTGAGTGTTAGTTGAATTATCACATAACTGGAAAGAGACACTATACGATTTAGATGTTCTGAAGAGCCTCTTTTGGCATAACTCATGGTAATTTTATCCATAACTTTTAGTAAATTTGTTTTAGCAAGTAAACATATCTGAGTGTTCATACATGGTGGTTATTTGTACGATTAACACAAGTTATATTTGGTTGCATAATTTTGTCTATTTTAGATGAATATTCATAAGTAACTAACATAAATAGAGGATCTAACATGAGTGTTTATTCAATATCATATTTATGAAACGAGTTGACTAAAAACGTATGACACGAGCCTTGGCGAGTGTTATATGATTTTAATCAACGAGTTTCATAAAAATGATATTGAATAAACACGAATATAAGATTCTATTTATCACATAAAGAGGAATGTTAAGAAAATTGCACAAAAATGCACACTGAGCGCATTTTATCAACCGGTTTCAAATTATGTTTATGTAACTAGTGACATATGATATTTATGTTACTGCTTTATGTCACTCCCAGAAGCCAGTTTATGTGATAAACTGTGAAATGTACACTTTCATGATTTTTTTTTATAATATTCATATACGTAAATCATCACTGAGTATAAACGTGAATAATTATTTCACATCTTTTTTTGTATTAATCCTATCAGATTACCAATTAATTGAAAAATGGCGTTAGTCTTCTTACCCAATAACCAGATAGATAACCTTATTAAAGGACATCACGTGTATCAATATTTAGTGCACTTAGGAACTAGAACACGACAGAAAAAACTCGAAACTGATTATCCGAAGTGAAATTAATTATATTGTTGTTTTTTTTCACTTATTTTTCTTTCTTTTTCTTTATTTTTCGTATGTTTGGAGGGGTGTAAAGTTAATCATTTGTCGATAGCAGACGATTTGTTTAAAAAACATAATAGTTTTGTTGCAAACCCAATATCGTGAGGATGGTAAGGATTGTTATTTGTATCCCAAACACAACCGACAAAATCGGAACATTACAAGAAGAGTGTCAAGTGCCGTGGAGAGGCAGATGAGAATAATAAAATTAATCGGATGAGAGGATGAGATTTCAAATATGTATGATAGTCATTAGTTGTTTACAATATTATAACGGTTTAACGTAGGTAGTGGGAGATATTCTATGAAGTTTTTGTTCTTATTATGAAATATGGTCATTGTTAGCTAGATGATTTTATAGAAATAAATAATGAGAGAGAAATATATTTCACATAATGATTTGGTCGAATCCAATTCGGAGATATACATGTATGTTAATTGTTAAACAAAAGGAGATATAGAAAGAAAGCAGTATAGGAATGGAGAGATAACACATACATATATATATATTAAAAGTAAAATTAACGGATACATGGAAAAAGAGAGAAAGATAAAGCAGTACCGATAATTTAAATGTAGAGAAGGAGCACAACAAGAAATAATAATATTTATATATTGGTAAGATACGCATAAATGTTTTGGAGCTTTGGCTTTTGAGAAGGAGTTAGTAATTTTCAAGTTTTTATCGGATATTATATACTTCATATAATTAGTTTCAAAACGTTTAATTATTTCTTAAGTCACTTAGTGTGTATGTCGGAACTTTGGCTTATTTTTATCTTCCCTGATAAAAAAATGCATTTTAAAAATTGTCAATTATTCTCTTCTGTCAGCACAAAACTAAAGCAATGCATGTTGGATTTATGAGAGAAGGGTCCTCATACCCTAGGTATACACATACAGATATTTACGAGGATGTATTCGATGTCTTGCAATTATTTCGTATCCTTGCTTCAAAAGCAAAACAAACATAATTCCAATTTAAATATAAAAACATTTAACAGATATCTTTTTTTCTCATACCTTGCAACGTTTGGAATGTCATATCCTGCGTCTATGTTGGATTTTCCCGCCGGCACTGCGCATGTCAGTAGAAGACGCTCTTTTCCCGTGTGGTAAGACTCCTGTTCAAACGCCTTCCGGAGTTCCTGTAAAAACACGAGATTTTTTAGATACCATAAGTAACGAGAACTAACTTGATATTATTCAACACGGTTACAGAAAGAAGCAAATCCCGAACGTATTCGAGAAATTAAAAAATAACGTAGCATACGTTTTTTTTAACATAATGCATTTAAAACAAATTCACAGCTGCTATATTGTCTTTTGAAGCAATTGTTATAGCAATAGGCTTTATTTGAATTATTTCATTGACAACATTTTTATTCAACAGATGATTACAAACATAAAAATCATAACAGCAGTTACTAGAGTTATCATTATTATTAAACCACATTTATATAGCACTTTTTTCATAAGGTACATACGTTCAAATGTGATTTGAGTTATCTCTTTACGTTATTAATACCTACTGATATTTTTCCGAAAACGACCATCGTAGCACATCATCTCGTAATGTAAATATATATTCGAAATATGACCTGCACATACACAAAAGACCGTAGTTTTATCATCAATCATCGAAGAGGGACATCATGCCATTATGGACATAGCCTTATTGAGATAAATGTTCTTTCCTGTAAAGATTACCTTAATTCTGACCAGCGGTCTTGGCGATAACATTGCTGAGAAAAACTCAACAGCAGAAAAGGAAAAGCAGCAAAGAGCAATTACTGTGTAATTTGTCAAGATAAAGTAATGGAGTTTGTACGCAGTACTCCCTCTCATTGATTTTGAAGTTGAACTGAAATACATTCATCAATATCAATTCATGCTCCGAAATAGAAAAAAATGTAGCAAATGGCAATGACTTTGTCATAAGTCATGATTGAGTTATGATTCATGTACACAGCACTTTCTCGCATTCTGCTTCACCATTCTTTGAAGGTGTATGGAATTCTATTGATGAGTTTTGAGTGATGCAATAACTCTGTAATAGGTCAGTATAGAGTTATTGTTTTTATACACTGCAAATCGTCTCACTGTTCATAGTTATTGCATGAAGTAATACTACAGCACAGAAAAAAATGCAACGGACCGACCGAAAGAACAACCTGTTGTCTCCAATACACTCCTTCCATATAAGTTTGTGTTGGATATAAAAAGCAACACATCTACCGTTCAGATTATAGCATTGTTGTATTATATATAGGCTATATTGCAAAAAACAATGAAACTGATGGGCATAAATAATTATATCTAATATCAATTATAGTTTGTCAGTGGAAGTAGACATACATACCGATAGACAGACAATTATTTTATTACTCTTTTACATTTGTGAATGTACACCAATTATACATAAGCAACAGTTACATGTATAAAACCACTCAAACTGAGTTATAAGAGACTATAACGGACGTATTAAAAAACCTGATTTTAAAACTTTGAAACTGCTAGTATGTACAATCTAGAAATATAGATACGAGATAAATCACATATTTAAAGATTCTTCTAATTTTTATCATAAGATATAATAAAGCATCACCATATGAATGTTAAATAGCTATAAGTTCATATCCATCTAAAAGTAAACATGTTAACATATGTTGTGAGTTTTAAATCAGTCATTATCTATATAAGTGTTGTCTTCTTTCTTTTAAAATATTACTGCAAGGTTTGGCATTAAATTAAAAAAATCAGTTCATTGGATAAATTGGATAAGAGATAGCCCAGTTTCTTAGAGTCATTATATGTAGAAAAGTTTCTATATATCACAGAAGCTTAGTTGAAAAGTTCAGTCCGAGTATTTTCAGATAAAGGACATACAATTAAAACATAAAGCGCATCTTCCATTAAATTTTTACGATGGAAACAAGTTCTGAAGTATCTAACTTTATGTTCTAGAGTAGTTGTAAATGCAAAACATGAAAACTAAAAGAAAGACAGGAATATTATTCTTAATTATTGTACATCTCTCTCGCTGATTTCGATCAACTTACGTCTATATTTGTTTACCTTTAGAAGTCTCTATTTATATGCTCTATCATATAGGCTACCAGCGCCTTATTTCTTATTCAGTTGACCAGATACTGCTTATACTTTATAGTGTGATAGTCAATTAATAATTTAAGCACTGAAGCAGATACACATTTCACATTAACAAAACATTTGTTTTCAGTATGCTGTTAGCATGCGAAAATTTACTTACACTAAGTAAAGCTACCAGATTTTGTTTGTCTGCTGGACGGCCGCCGCGTTTCGCTGGATATTCCCAATCTAGATCAAGGCCGTTAAAGTCTCTCTGTCTGAGAAACGTCAAAGTGGTGTTGACAAAGCTTTGCCTAGAGGCCTTGGTAGCTACAAGGTCACTGAACGGTAGACTACCTGCATTCCAACCGCCGACAGCGAGTAAAGTTTTGAGATGTGGATTCTGCTTTTTCATATTGTTGATTTTTTCGTACCTGAAGTGTATAAGAATGTGAGGAAAACGGTTGTTTTATTTTTTTGTTTTTTCTTAATTGTATAGCAACGAAAACTTAAGAAACATTCTGTTTTATAGGAAATTGTATTGCAGAATTATGTTGTGACAAACAGGATATTCTCTTTGAATATTTGATTTCATCAAAGATATTTAAAGTCATCTGCCTATGACATGTTTTATAATGTTATTCATTGTGCTATCAAATGGTTTGGTTAAACACTAAATGCTGCATATTGATACATTTATAAAGTTCTTCTGATATATGATGCTAACTTAAAGATGATGCACGTAAATCAGACTAAATTTACATATTTGCAAAACCGCATCACAAAGAAAATACAGATAGAAAATAAAATTTTGTATTAATGTTGTCTTGGTTGCCACTGTTTTCACCAAACAGACTAACCGTATGCCAGTTTTATGCCAGTTCTAAGGGGATAAAAAGAAACGTGTGTAATGTTCAAGCCGCTAGAATGGCATGGGAAGTATATGTAAGGAGTTGTTGAAGAATATGGTAAAATCGGTCTAACACAATTGAAATAGAAACATCTCAGTTTTAGAAAGCTTTTTAGGAATCAAAGAAGTTTAACTCGTGCGGTATTTTAAAGTCAATAAAACTATTTCGTCTATGCAAGCTATGCATTATAATAATTGTACATATTTAAAACTTAAGGTGCTTAATAAGGGTAAAAAGGAACCAGTCGTAAGCTTTCAATAAAGTTGATTCGTTATCCAGTTCAAGCCCTGTGCTTTTAAACGTTTGATCTTGAGTATGAGAACGTACACAAACACCTGATAGGTCAAATTTGAGTTTGCGCTCAAATTGTGGCAATCATATTGGCTATTATCGATAACTTACTATCACACGTGGAAGAATATGATGTACTTGTTCCTTGTACTTACTTCCTCCGTCACGTCTGCATTCGAGCATGAAATGCCAAATATGTTGACAAGTCTAAGCAGCGTTCATCTTTTAAGTGTAATGTATTCAGTTGAAATTCAGTTTAATATGGGCGAGTTAAACAAATAAATTATGAAGTATGTTGTTGATATTTGCCTAGCAACAGTTCATGTGCCGATGATAATATGTAGACCCGGCCATCGAAACAAACATGAAATTCATCGATTTGATCGCTCAATCATATTTATGAAAATATTGTTATATCAGGATAAAACAACGCGAAGGTTTGAAAATTTAATTAAACGAAAATGAAACATAGTTTTTTCTAAATCTCATATTATTGTCAGAACAGTGTGAATGTCAAATGATTAACAAGTGCAAAAATAATTAAAAATACTGGTAAATTAATTTGAAAGTGTTAAGAAATTATACGCTACTGTTAATATTTCATTAAATGTAAATATATCTAACGTAGAAAGAATTGATCTGATTCTGATACCAACGTGTTTTAGTAAGCATGATGCTAGAGCCGAATAAACAGAAGGTTAAGGAAGGAAATGAAATACCAAGGACTTTGCTATAATTATGAGGAATCACGTGCCGAAATTTGATAATTGTCGTGTGAACGGAACATTACTCAACCATCCTTATTCTTTTAAAATACAATTTTATCCGAAATGCTGGAATCGTTATTTCACAAATGAGACCTTGAGGAGTGGACTTCAATTTAGTTTGAATATATAGGTCACATAAGCTCGCACCGAAACAATATTTATATTTTGTCATTATTTTATTTCTTAATTGATAAGATAAAGCAAGTTCAGCATATCTTAAAAACGGTTTTTATATGGTTGCCATACATGTAATATTAATGATAAAATACCCACTTTATCATGCAAGTCAAAAAGGTCTCATTAATTATTTCGCTTAGGTCAGGTTGTGACATTGAATAAGTTCTTATTTTTTTATTTTCTCAGATAAAGAAATATTGAATGATAATATTCCAATTGTTGTCTTTTCCCCGTTTTCCTTATGTATTAAAGTTGATATAAATAGGAATCTAATAGGAAGCAAACAAGTGCAAAAGCATTTCAGAAACTGCAAAGTGTTTACATAATGATCTAATTGAACAAATTGTCTATTTACGAATGGTACAGATATATCTAGAAGATCACCAAATAAAATCACAATGCAACTGTAGCGGATGAGACCTTACTTGGTGTGTATGTTACTTTACTAACAACCATGAGACAAAAACAGATTGATTTATCGGTCATAAAGCTGACGACGACCATTCGATATGGTCTAACAAGCCGGCTGAAGTTTGTCATTGTTCTTGAAATAATAATAAAACACACATAGACTGACGAGTTGTAAGGTAATTACTTCATTGGTTGCATTCTTGAGCAGCCTCAGTGGTAAATCTGTAAAGGTGGTGGACGTGGTATATAACCAAACAGTCACTGTACAATTTAGAACATTAAACAATTATAATGCAAATATGTCATAATGAAATTTCCTAGACATATTGTCGTTAAATTGTTTGTCCATGTGGCGTTGCTAGAAGGCTCTATAATCTTCTAATCGAGGCAAAAATGATTTCGCTTTGAATATGTTTCATTTAGATTTGTGAGATTTTTTCTGCATTCACTGTAATGTGATTTCATAAATACTATGAGTGTCAATGACAAACAAACTGACCTTTGGATACAGTTGCATTGCAAAATGATAAACGTCTCGTTTCACAACTTAAGCGGTTGTGTTAAAGGCCAACAAAGTGACAAAGGAAAGGCCAGGTAACAAACAGACAAGAGTGCGTCGCATGCTAAACATTCACGCACTCGCGAGAAACTCGTATTGTGTTTTGGACAAATAGACACCCGTTAGTGTGCATATGAATGAAGTGTGTATACACCATAAATCAAATAACGACATTCTAATAAGACTGCTCATAAATGTATGACTCACGATGATATTGCAATATCATAACTGTTTCTAATTATGGCGGAACATGTTAATGTTGCATTTTGGCCATTGGCAGCAACATGTATATATTGAGACAGGTGTTAATCAATAATTCAAGCAATTATTTCTCATAAATAGTTTTCTGAAATATCTTCTAATCTGTCACAATTTCTAATTTGGCCCTCTGTTAAATCAATGAAAACATCTATCACTAAGGATTTATATATGTTGCGCATTTGAAATTTTGTTTATCAAAGTGATATCTGAAAAGTATTGGTAACGTTTTGTGATAAGATAGATATTGTAAATAGTATTGTTTTTTTGTTCATAACTCAAGTTCATGTTATTAGGTGATACAAAGAAGATACATTGAATATATATAGTTATCTAATATGTGTGGCCTTAGTCAAAATTGCTATTAAAATGATTCTCAACATCCTTAAAGTATCAAATAAAGTTTAAAGATATGACGAAAGCTTGACATCAGAAAGTAGCTTTGATGTTACCATTCTGGAAATCATTTTATCAAAATACTGCTTTGCATGGCCGATTGCAGCGCTTTCCACTTTTAAAAGTGAGATGTGCTGCCTTCAGTAACCGATGCTTTATTCATATAATCCGAACAATGTAATACATTACAAATTCAGAATATGGTACCGATACAAACAGTGCAGCTGATGGTTAAAATAATACAAAACAAGATCTTTGTCCAATTTGTCCAATTAACGGTTAATACAAAACCACAATTTCAGTCAATTTGAATCTGTTATGCAACAGTGTATCCATTCTACATTTGGGGAAATGGTGAGAGCACAGGTTAGACTGCATAGACTTGACTTAAATGACCATGTGATATCGGCCTAAGACCCACTCAAGGGGCAAACAATATTTAGATAAGTTTTTATGTCTCCCTGAACGCGTGCCTATGGTCATTGACTATATCTAAGCTCCTCGCAGCTGTGGGTTCAAAACCCGGTATTGGCACTTTGGATTTTGATTTACGGTAGGTTGGTGGTTCAACCCTGCTACACTATCGGTCTGAAATAATGTATAGAGGTCATTCGAGGTTTTCTTCCACCTGTAATGAGCTTGAACGTCGCGATGTGATAGAACTTATATTAAAGCCGTATGTCACAATAGTTTGTGTGCAACGTAATGCACAGCAAATTGCTATTCTCACGGAGTAGGTATTCATTTATTATTTTAAGCTCTGCTAAGGGTGGTCTTCTTTTAAAATCGTTCAAAAGAATGGATTTCATGCAGAACACTGGTTGCCATGGCAAAAGAAAGGAAAAAGGGATTTTCTTCTCCAAAACTAGTTGCCAGATTTAACAATAATTGGGCACATATGTGTTTTGGCTGACCTTCTACAAAGATTGTTCAAATTATTTTGATCAAGTTAAAAAGCACGGCCGCCAGGAGGCAGAGTCATGTTTCCTTATATGTATAAAGTGAAAACCTAAACTGTCTCTTCTCAAAAACTAGTGGGCAGATTTGAAATTTGTTTGAAAGAATTGTTTTTAAAGTGACCTTCTGCAAAAATTGTTCAAATAATTTTGATCAGTAAAAACAACATGGCAACCATGAGGAAGGGGGGAAGGGGGCGGATTTAGTTATCCTTATATGTATTTATTGGAATTTTTGATATTCCTCTTCTCTAAAACAAGTGGCAAGATTTGAAAATAATTTGACAT
This sequence comes from Nuttallia obscurata, assembly GCA_032358795.1. Lineage (NCBI taxonomy): Eukaryota > Metazoa > Mollusca > Bivalvia > Cardiida > Psammobiidae > Nuttallia > Nuttallia obscurata. The sequence goes on along the minus strand of JAULCC010280928.1, from coordinate 9,775 downwards.
AAGTGTTCCTTGGATGACATCACCAATCACATCCTCCGAAACTTTAAATGCTAGAGCTAAGATATAAGCACTTATATTTTTATATGGGGAAAACTTTCTTTCCTGTTGTTTCTATAAAAATATGGTAGTAGAAAATATTTGTCCCTACAAAAAAAAAGAAATGTTTTTTTTTCTTTAATCATGGGGCAGATTGCCTCCCTTTTTCATGAATTTTGTCATGAATAACATGTATTTTTTTCTAATTGACATGATTTCAAACATAGTAGGTGCACTACAACAGGTAACCCAACACGTTTATATAAATAGGTTTATTATGCATCTGAACAGTTTCTGAATACATATTTTAAATGATATGCTCAATTTAGTAAGCTTTCGCCGAACAGGACCTAACGGTGGGGGTCACACAATGAGTTATAACCCCTAAACTAGTCAGGTGACCCATACATTTCTTTATGTCATTTTGTTTGAAAAAGATTAGTATTGTATTGGCAAATTTTAAAAGAAATCTGTCGGAACTTATTGCTGCCTTCTTTAAAGAGAGGATTAAGTTAAAAATAACATTCCAACAAATTGTTTATTCTATACACGCTTGTATATTTTATGACCAAAAATACACAACTATATTTTACACAATATCATTATGTTATATAAAAGCTGCTTCTTCCATATGCAACAACTAGAAAACATTATTTCATAATAAAACACACCGTTTTCCAACACGTTATGCTATGCGGCGACGATACCTTTAGAGGGACACTATATCGTCGCCATAGATAGATATTAACTCCGGACTATGAAGTATTCAAGTGTTGATTTATAACCATCTAAGAGAATTATGGATCGCGTATAATTCACTTTCTTTTGATGATGATATGGCTCAATAGCAGACATTTCGTTTGTTGGTGTACATTTTGGTCTGTTTCTGTAGTATGCGTGTAACTATATATGCTGGTTAATCTGGTTTATGTTTAGTGTACGTGGGGTTGAATGTTTTATGGCCCCATTTTATGATATTCTGTCTGGACCATGTAAAATGTGTAAATATGAGGTTCGCGCAGCGTTTTGCGTTGTTATATATCGAGAATATCTGGTGAGTTTTCACTTTATATAAAATTTTATAAGACGAGTCCAGGAGTCTTTATAAGCGAGCCTCTAGCGAGCTTGATAAAGGTTCCAGGACGAGTCTAATACAATTTTATATAAAGTGAAAACGAATCTGATAATCTTTTTATCACATCTTATTGATTTTGTGACGTCATCGGTTCTTATATGTAACGTGTTTTTCGTAAAAGAAAATACGTGATGATTATTTTACACCGGCGAAATAAGCAGCGCCATGTGACAGATATAAATATGTTAACGACGTCTATTTATTTATGTCTGCACTTGTTAATATGCAGATTAAATATAATGTTTTAAGAAAAAGCTGTCTGATCGGTCTCTTTAAAAAGAAACAAGTTTCTTATTGAAAGTACATTTCTAAATGTCCGTACGATCGAAAACACGTCAAACTTGTAACCCTTTCGCAGGAAGAATTCATAACGTTGTAAAAGCTGAAACTATCGTATTATTAGAATGCGTTAAAAATGATCTATCAGATGAATCCATTTTGATATACATTTCTTCAGTCAAGAATCAAAGATGAACAATCTAAATTTCAATTAACATGTAGTAAATACAGTTTGTCTATATCGCTGACTACTTATGTGATGTTGCCGACACAATTCATCTCAATATCATGATATCTAAATTAAAAAGAAAGAATAATCAAAGGCTACTTGAATATCTTTTTAATGATTGACACTCGAATTGCAGAGCAAAAACAAATATATTGAACTTAACAAACTGCAGTTTGTATTGAATTGGTCGAGCTAAGTCGTTATGCTGTTTTAACTCTCTTGTTAATGTGAAAAGTTAAACCTTAAGAAATTTTACAAAACTCTTGCAAACTCATCGTTTGCCGTCACCTAATTGACTACAATTCAACTAGATTTTAGAACACGTGTGTCACCCTCTTAGTCAGAAAATCCAAAATTCCAAGTAAAAAAAGGGCATAACTCTGTCAAATATGGACTTGACCTACATGATATTTCGGCATCACGACCCTGTTACAATAAGCATTAGCATTTGAAAGTTAAAAGAAGAAATGCTTATATATGGCAAAGTTATAGCCAACGTTAAGTTTCTCTGACAGACCCACGGACGGACGGACCGACGAAGGAACGGAAGAAGCGACCCCGTGGACCATACTTTCTCCAATGATCAAATAATAAAATAATTGCGCAAAAATGAAACAAAAAGTAATTTGACTATTAGAAGGTAAATTCAAATCAACCGGAAAAATGTGACACATCAAACATGACTTTTATAGTTTGTGTAGACTTATATAGATCGTTGAGACATCAGTATGTCTAGATGATCAAATTGTGAAATGTAATGTTTGATGTGGGTGTGTTTTAGAGGTGTGTAAGGTGTGTATAAGCTAATTGTAAAACGTCACAGCTTTATTTGATGAATGGTACAACGACAGCTCAGCCAATGCAGCCTTGTAGGTTGAGGTTAAAAACGTGACTTCCATGATCATTTTGTTAAAATATTTCATCTAATACGTGTATAGTTCTAGACATTTTAACATAATACGGCGCCAATAGAGAATGGTAAACACAAACTGTAGTGTTTTGTTCTCAAACGTAATTCATTACTTCCATTCGGTGGCTGGTTTTATATGTACATTTATGAGTGCTTAGATAATTCGGTGTCATATATTTAATCCTCGAGGTTGTTGCAACTTAACAAAAACATAAGTTTAGCTGAATATGGGTTATTTGTCTGCAGTGAAATTAAGAGAGCAAGACGTGGATTAAAATATCGTGGAGTTCAGCGATTTCAGCGAGTTCAACGTTTTTGTTTTGTGAAAATCACTAAAGAGCGACACGACCGTCTTACCAGCTTGGTTGGGACGATGGGTTTGTCTTGTACTAGGCGAATCTGCTAATAGTTAATACATGTTAATACATTTACTAAACGATAGTATGGACAGATTTCTTATCAGCTGTTCGACCGAAAGGTCTAAAACAATAGCTTGCATCAATATCAATGAAATTCCAATGTTTGTAAAAAAAAACATTCCCAAAAACCATCATCTACAATATAATTGAATAACTCTTGATACAGTGAATTCTTTGTTGTATATAATTATTTTAGGTAATAATACACACAAAAATATTTGAGATAGGTTTCTTTTTTCTATGCTCGATGAATTAGTAGGTTTTTTTCTATCTTAACTTTTAATGACAAACACAAATTGATTTCTAAGTGACCTTTCTGATTCAATATTGAGACGTTTTGTGATTTTCATTATTGTAGGATAAATGTATTTTTTCTGGGTATTTTTAGAAAAGGCGAACTTGCAAAGGAGGCATTCAAATTGATAATATAAACATGATTCGTTAGTTCCTTTTTTTGTTTCAGTGATGATTTTGTGATGCTATGTTTCAGACACATTGGAATTGTATTATGTATAACGAAAACACTTTAAATTTTATACATGCACGTATGTCAAAGTGCAGAGATAAACCCTTTTTCTGTTGCATTCAATTGGCCAAATAATACCGCTAACTACTGAGTAATCATCTTTATTATCAATCATTATCCATCACAAATACAAACCGACAAACTATATAGGTCTAAATATTGTATTTGTCATAATTACATAAGCAATGTACAAGACAACTGACAATCAAATACATATACGTACTGTACATGGCGTCCGCTTTAACTATTTTAAAATGGCGTCAGATTATTACTGGTATGATGACGTCTTCTTTACTGACACCATTGACTAGTTTAGAATAATTTATCAATGTGTGTGTTGTATGTCATTATTAAACAAAAGGGCGGTGTAGTAACACAAAGGGTACACAAATAATGCAAATAAGTGGTGTCGTTTAGATATATATTGTGTTTTACATTATTCGAGATATAATTTACATACAACAACATATGTCGTGACACATTATTCGAAATATGATTTACATACACCGACATATGTAATATGTCGGTGTAAAAGTGAAATCATAAGTTTGATTAGTATGACTCTTATAAGTCTCATTCCTTTAACTTTAGACATACATATTTACAAAAATGATTTTTGCTGCTCTCGGTGTTTATACTTTCCTCGAAAATATATCATTTTGCTGCATAGTCGAACGAAGTGCACCACGACCTTTACATATTATGTTTGATTTATTTTCGTTAATATTTTTTTCTATTCGACTGGTACAGAATTGTCGACAATGTAAATCTCTTAAGTACTAACTCCGCCCTCTTTCGTTAACATCGAAAACCGCCAGTGGAATACGGTCAATGTCTACTGTATTGAACACCTGGGACATTGATATGACGGACTGTCATTGCTCTAAGTTATGGTTTCACAAAATTTAAATTTTGTTTCTATAATTTTATCGGGAGACGTAATAATTCTAGTCATGGTCATAGATCAATGATAACTTCTGTTTACTGTGCATATAAATTCTCTTGGGTGTACTGATGTAGTGCGTTGTTCCCGTGGTACTCCTACGCCAAGGCATTCAGTGAATAATAAAGTTGTGTTTAAATTGTCATGTTTTGAACATATCACATACTTTTTGTATGATAAAAGCACAGGATCAATGAAATAAAAACTATCAAAATGTCAAAATGTCTTGGATGACAACTTGTTGCCTTTAGTCAAACTATCTAAGATGTAAATCACAATGTTTATTAAACCATCGGATCCGTTTAAAACATATTCCGCTGCATCATCAGCTCACATTTCTCTGATAGTAGGAAATAATTGCATTAACGTTACCTCTCATTTCATATGATTTGAAATAATATACGCGACAAAGTCCGTTGCTTTTGTTTTTTTGTAAATTTCATCAACGAATTGCACGTAGTTTCACCAAGTATTAAGCCACAGCAACAGCGAACTAATATATCGGTTTTACGAACAAAACAAAAGTACAAACCAAACGTGAGATGTGTAATTTATGTGTTGGATTTATCACACGCCCGTGCTATGTTTTTCTGACACATAATATTTTGTTTGTTTTGCCATTTAAGGCGATATTATGACTCGTTTTCCTGTTAAATCCTATACGACTAACGTGATGTTTGGGTTTATATGTCTTCGATCAGAGACATAGAATACAGAGATAAACAGCTATTCAGATTCTCAAAATATCACGCATGCACATGCGTGTTTCATTTTGTAGCAAATAAAAGTCTGCCACTGTTAATCCTACCCATACCAAAATTACATTTTCTGAAAGAACAAACATTTAACTTTTGCAACTGGTAAAAATAATTATAGTATTTTCCTTACAATTCCATAGTTTGTAACCATAAATGTAACAGGTCTATCTCAATTTTGGATAAACCAGTAAAATCAGAGAAAAACAATGTAACTAGGTATTTTCTATAAACAATATTTAGCAAATGCATCAAAACATCCCTTTGAAAATAACTTTAAGCAATAGTTTTAGATCTGAACTTTCAGGAAAGGTAAATATTGTATTTATTGAACTGATATCTTAGGAGTTTTATTTGCTACAGAAATGCAAAATTTAGAAAACACTGGGTGCATGCGTGATATTTTGACTGATAAGAGTCTCTGTGTACTAATTGTGTGTAAGTTGCTTATCTCTGTATTCTACACCTCTGGTTCGAAATAGGTTGACTAACGGTATTCATACAAACACACTATGTGTATTTCATATATTCTATGATGTGATTGTTTAGTTTTATTTTTGGTAAAAGTGTGATAAAGTTTCCATTGTGATTAAAAGAACGGGTGTTCCAAAGGCAATACAGACACGGCAAAAAGATGAATGTTATATAGATGGTACGAGTTCTGCCATAATAAAACAAATAACACAAATAGGGATTAGATAAAGCTGCGTGACGCTGAGAACCCGTGTGAATTCAAGACAATATGCGTATTCATATTTCCAGGGGGTCGTTTTATTAAACTTGTAATAATGATACCGTACCATTTACAGTAGAGAAATGTTTTTTCAAAACCAACTGAAGGCAGGTACCGGACTCGATCTATACCAACTGAAGTGTCCTGCTTTTAATTTTGTGAAAACACCAAGGCCGTGTATACTTAATACAAAAACTGATTTCTAACGTTTTCCGTTCTGTCGTTAATTATCGGAAGTGAACTCTCTCCGTCACTTTTCATAAACTTATATCAAACACACATAGCCATTACTATGAAACGTAAAATGCTTTTGGCGACATCATCCTTGATCCGCATTAGCTGCCAATTAAGCGATTGAAAAACCATTCCAAACTCATGACCTGCCTGACTCCGTCGTTTTCTGGCATGCTTGCAGACATAAATACGAACCTAACCATTAAACACTGCTCTGAATACCCCGTGTAATGAGCGCAGCAGCATCCGGTAAGCATTAAAGCGTCTTCCCCACGCGAACTCTTCCATAATGGATAGTGGGACGTATACGCATGTCAAACATAACTTATGTGGCATCGCGTTGTATGTCACGGGATAACCCACTAAATATGTCTAAAGTATATTGACTAAAACTGTAGAGCTAATTAATTCAATGTTATTCTTTTGCGTATGTAAAGTACTGGCAAATGCACTTACGCCATTCAAACGCCGAGACGAATACACACATTTGAACTTTAAAGCGACGAAATTTAAGCATATATTTTTGTGTCGCTACTCGGAGAAAACGCAATACATAGGGATCGCTTTGTCCGTTCGTCCGTCCAAAACTTAACGCTAGTTACAAGGTTGCTATTTATAAAATTCTAATTCTTCAAACGTTAAGATTATATTACCAATGGCAAATGTGTCATTATGCAGTAAACTCTTTAGGTAGGATACAACTTAGCCATGTATTAACACTTCGTCTTCAAACTTTCAAATTATATAGCAGGCACCATGTTTTCAAAACTTTTCATATTCAGGATCTGGATCAGGATAACATAAATATTTTTGTAAATCTTTGATATGCCATCTTTGATATTAATGATAATTTAACCATAGCTATAAAGTCACATAGAAATGATTGTCTATATACAAAAATGTTTACTTATCTAAATTTTGCATTTTAAAAATTGATCCTGAATTTAAAAGTGATCAAACTGTTGATCCTGATTTCATGCAGATCAATTACAAAGTTTACATTGTTCTCATCAGTAACTTATGTTATTCTATTTCAAGTTCAAATCTTCAGCCGTTTTATAATCTGTACCACTTGTATTAAGCACTTTATTCTTAAAGCAATACTTGATAAGAAAATCAAAATGGATTTTTTCTTCTGATCCTAGTCCTGATTTTGAAAACTTTTTTAAGCTCCATGTATACTCCATGCAAACGCCAGGTTTGCATATCTCATTTCTATACAACATGATCTCATGTGTATACCAAATGTGTATACCACATTGTTATACACCACATTTATTCCACATTCGTATTCTATACCGCATGCGTTTATCGCATGCATACTGCATTGATACACTTGTAAACCATACTGTTCACAACAGTTGCATACAATATTCGTTAACTACATTTTTATTAACCATTTAGAAGCATTCCTTATTTGAATGTGTCCTTGGTCAGTGTTGATTCGGTATTATCAATTGTAAAGGAAGGTCGCACTGCAATGGTGTGTTTTTTTACAACTTTAAGATACGGAGACACCATTGTTATTTCTGATTTTAATGAAGTTGACAAATTACATATCAGATTTTGCAAATATATTCTTGGTGTTAAGCCCCAAAAACAAAACCATGCTTTTTACGGTGACTTGGTGAAATTTCCTTGTTCTGTTATTTGTAAAGAAAGAGCTCTTAAGTTTTGGTTAAAGATAATGAAAAATTATAACTCCTGTATTCATGATATATACGCAGATCAATCGACAAACATAACTGGCACTTGCTGGGCGAGTAAAATTAAATCGTTAATCAATGATTTGGGTTTTTCAAATATTCTATCTAGTTTTAATACAAATACTTATTATCTACCAGTTTTAAAAAGACGTATAAGGGATCAATTTCTACAAGAATGCGGTACATCAATAAGAAATTCACAAATGATTAATTATTATTGTCAATTTAAAAGTTCTTTTGGCTTCGAAAAGTACTTAGATGATCTAGATAGCGATGACCTACGACATTGTGTATCAAAATTCAGACTCAGCACCCATACTTTAGAAATTGAAGATGGTCGATATAATGGGATTGAAAGAGAAAACAGACTCCGTAAAATGTGTAATACACACAGTTGAATCGGAATATCATTTCATTCAATGCAGTCCAAAATATAGAGAAATTAGACGTAAATATCTTAGTAACGTATCATGACCCTGTCTTTACAAATTTAATTCAGTTATGTCAACAGGAAAGAAATTGTTAAATTTAAAACTTGCAAAATATATGTGAGAAGCCGAATTTGTTAGAAAAACTACACTGGATAATTTTATTTAATCGTTTAAATGTCAATTTCTGACATTTTTGTGTTGTTGTTTTTTTATATTTTATTTTCCTTGCGTTGCTAACGTATGGAAGTATGATTATGTTGATATGGTTTGTATGTGTGGAACAAATTGTGTATTTGCTGCCATATTTCTTTTTATCTTTGTAAATGGCCTTTGATCTTTGCAAATTTCCCCTACTGTGACAGAGCAAATAAATAAATTACCATTTTAACACCATAAATGTAATAATCAGACAAGCAAACGTTAATATTCCCAGATTTCGATCAAGTTTTGTAACCTTATTAAGTAATATACTAAAAAAATAAAAAAAAGATGTGGGTAGATATGATTTTGGAATTGAACGCGCCTACATTGTTACAACCATATGACGTTGTCTCAATGCAAACATTCGCTCAAGATAACATGCGAATACATCAGTGACTGTGTCTCTGTGGGTTTTTATAAACTTTAACAATTAACTTATCTTAAAGTTATGTAATTTTTTCTTCTGATTAAATAAGCACATTATGTTGTTTATTGGTCGTTGTTCCAAATCTAATCTGATAAATATCGCAACAGATCCCTGCACAGTCATATAAGCGCACATCTTTAGGCGTGCAATAACAAATACACATTCTGATGTCCTTGCTTGAACAAATAAAAGTTTTTGATTAATGTTTATACGGTTTCGCCGTTGCAGATGAAAAGCTGCAATCACTCAATTTCTAAAATACAACTTAAATGTTTGACACGTTAAAGTCCCATGGCACCAATTTTGCGAAAGTTAAAACTAACAAATTGTTGAAAGTGTTCAATCGCAAAATGTTACCCCAATTAACGTCATAATGTCGTGGCTTGACGATACAGCTGGAAAAGTGAAACAGACAGCTATCCCTTGAAGACAGATTCGCCAATATAAAAATGTAGCAAAAGGGCACCTTATCAATTAAAGTATTAGCATATTTGTTACAGACAGAATGTGCGCCAGTTTACATCATATATGCAAATGAATAGTAACAATTCCCATGGGTAGTAAGATTGCAACTGTTATCGTCGTTTGTGTTTTCTTTCGACGAGTTGGCACCACAGCCTTCTACAGCCTACTGTTTAATTATTTACATCATTCGGTTGAACTACTTGCATTTGCTAAATTGTTTCGTGTGCTTATCTCCTCGTTAACCTTAACAATCAAAGATAAGAGTCAAGTGGCAAAAATTCTTAATCAAAATGTAAATCTGGAATGTTATATTGATTTTGGCATTAACTTACAATTAATGTGTATA